>JAMKCH010015306.1:0-31702 GCA_023653785.1 Ophioderma brevispina | reverse complement strand
TGTTCTTGTTACTGTATCAGGGCACCATTAGGGGAAAGATGTCAATCTTGGACAGACCATCATTAGGAGTAAAAAATGAATATTGCCTTTCTTGAATTTCAAGGTTGGCATCTATAAAAAGCTGTCATAATTTCACAAAAACAGCATACAGATTGCCCCAGAGTGGTATACAGAATCCGAGGCATCTGACATCCAGAGATCTGAATCCCAGAGCATCTGAATCCCAGAGCCTATGAATCCAGAGCACTGAACCCCAAGCATCTGAATCCAGAGCATGTGATCCCACGACATCTGAATCCCAACACAGAGCTTCTGAACCCCAGAGCGTCTGAACCCGACGTCTGAACCAGAGCGTCTGAACCCAGAGCATCTGAACCCCAGAGCATCTGAACCCAAGAGCATATGAACCCCAGAGATCTGACCCCAGCGCATCTTGAACCCCAGAGCATCTGAAACCCCAGAGCATCTGAACCCCAGAGCATCTGAACCCCAGGAGAATCTAACCCCAGAGAATTCTGAACCCCAGAGCTTATGAACCCAGAGCTTTGAAACCCCAGAGCTTCTGAACCCCAGAGCATCTGAACCCCAGAGCATCTGAACCCCAGAGCATCTGAACCACCAGAGCATTGACCCCCGAGCATGAACCAGAGCTCTGGAACCCCAGAGCATCTGACCCAGAGAATCTGAAAAACCCCAGAGCAGCTGAACCCAGGAGCATCTGAACCCCGAGATATGAACCCCAGAGCACTGACCCAGAGCATCTGAACCCCAGAGCATCTGACCAGAGCATCTGAACCCCAGAGCATCTGACCCCAGAGCATCTGAACCCCAGAGCATCTGAACCCCAAGCTTGACCCCGAGCTTCTGAACCCCGAGCTTTGAACCCAGGCATCTGAACCCCAGAGATGTGAACCCCAGAGCATCTGAACCCCAGAGCATCTGAACCCCAGAACATCTGAACCCCAGGCATCTGGAACCCAGAGCATTGAACCCCAGAGCATTGAACCCCGAGCATCTGAACCCAAAGCCTCTGAACCCCAGAGCATATGAACCCCAAGCTCTGAATCCCAGCAGCATCTGAACCCCGAGCATCTGAACCCAGAGCATCTGAACACAGAGCATCTGAACCCCAGGAGATCTGAACCCCAGAGATTGAACCCCAGAGCTATGAACCCCAGAGCATCTGAACCCCAGGCATCTGAACCCCAGAGCATCTAAACCCCAGAGCATCTGAACCCCAGAGCATCTGAACCCCAGAGCATCTGAACCCCGAGCATCTGAACCCCAGAGCATCTGAACCCCAGAGCATCTGACCCCCAGAAATCTGAAACCAAAGAGCATTGGTTAAAAGCTTTGGTATTCTGAAAGGAGCTTAACTTTAACCTAGGTATAAAGCCAGGCTTAGTCCATTTATGAATGGTTCTTTTTTCTTTCACATAAATGTGAAGGGTTCAAAAAGTTTTAGCCACTCTGTGCAGTGCCACTCATTACAGTTGAGCTTGTGGCCATCTGACAAAAGACAGGTTTTTATGAGTTCAGTGGGCTGGGGAGATTTTTATCCTCTGGTCCCGAATTTTTTTGCCCAGTGTGACAGTAAAAAACGGCCTAGAGGGCTGTCGTTTTTCCCCCTACTATGGTACCTGGGTCTTGGTGAACGAAGAAGGATGGACTAAGAATAAGCAGCATAAGTTATGAAACATTGGTGTCATTGTGTTTAGAAGCATTTTTGTAATATTATGAGGCCTTGTGTCTGGTTCTATGGATAACGACCGCGGACTTGGAAAGTGGCCAGAATGTGAAGAATTCCTACTAACTAACCACATGGTTTGGCTTTGAGCTCTACTATAAAAGCAGTCCTCAGATGCCACGTACATTAGGAGAGAGCAGTAGCAAGGCGGCCCTTGGTGGCATCAATATGCGTTGGTGCTTGCCATCGCCTTCATGACTCTTCTCATTATCTTTTCAATACAAAACTAACCTATTTATCTTTTTCCATAAAAAAATTACCTAATAAGGCATGAAGCTATGAATCCAAGGAATGATGCTACATGATGATATCTGTTGTTCTTTCAGTTTTAGCATTGTCAATTCTAATATTGATGACAAAGACATTAACCTTCTTCTCATGAGGGTAAGACCATATAAAAGATTTATTTGTTAATCCATCATTCATGAATGAGGATTTTTCATCGAGAGCGGCGTGTTTTAATTATGTCGGCTCTTATTTGACGAAAACTAGTCGGCGTTTATTGTCCGTTTTCCCCCAACAATTCAGGCATAATTGTTCTGTAGGTAGTGGGCGTTGCCGTAGGTTTTATTTTTTGGAATTTTAGTGACGGGAGGCAATTTGGTGACTTTTGTATTTTTTGTAGTTTAGTTTTGGACATCATTGATGCATGCTTGTCGTCTTTCTTACTGAATGCTATTGGTTTAGTGTGCAACTATTAACCGGTTATAGTGGGGTTCTTCGGGCGAAAAAGAAATGGTGATCATGTTAACATATCTACCAAGTGCTTACCAGGGACTGAGGGCAAACACAAGTGCGAGTTCATTTTGACTTGAGTAGATGAGTGTAAACAAATTTCCCTGCATGAAGGTCGCCCGACTAGTATCGAATGAACACAAAAGAAGTTGTTTTTACTTTAGATCACTTCAGTTTTTAATAACTCGGGGTATTTTTGCAACCAAGTCTCAAAGAATTTCAGCAAAAGTATAATTTGCATACTTTAGTATAGCAACCTTCAAAAAGAAAGTCCGTACCTTACAAATTGGTATCGGGGTATCGTCCCCTTTGAGAAGGCAAGCCTTGTTTCCCCTTATGGCATTTATCTGACTATGCATAGTGTTTATGGTATTGGATGGGTGCACAGTTGGGGTGTGGTTTCGACGGCAAAGTTTTAGAATTTTAGGTTATGTAATTTTGTTATATTTTGGAGGTCTTTGAGAACAATTTTGGTGTACGCTGAGACACCTTATCTGGTTGTCATTATTAAGTTCTTGTTGGCTGTTTTTCGATACAATGGACATTGCTGCGACCCATGTATACCATTCCCCAGCACGTGGCTGTTCCTCCTAACACGATGTAACACGATGTTGACCGTTAAAGGCACCTTGAACTGTTGAAAACCCGTTCTGAATTTTATACCGTGGTCCTTTGGAAAAAAAAAAGTTGAAGGCAGCTTTAATATATTAGTTTTTCTCATATAAAATTCGATCCTATAATATGATAAACAAAGTGAAACTGTTGAAACCATTCTGATTTATAGTGGTCCTGAAAGTTGAAGGCACTTTATATATTAGGTTTTCTAGATATAAATATTCGATGCCTATAAATATGATAACAAAAGAGGGTATTCACTTGCGACAGCGGTGGGCATACTTTCTGAATATTTTTAAATAACCCTTACACTGGGATACTATTTCTATGGGGTTGCGAGTTGGGACGACAACACCTTGCCTTACTTTTGACGGGTTTTAGATATTGTGTCGACGGTACTCCACTACATGATTTGGCCTTACATTCGCTTTTACCTTTTTAATTCCCGGCTTCGTTGAAAAGCGTAAAATGTTGAAATAATTGGCGGTAAGCATATCCCATACTAAGTGGAAATCTTTGGAACACTTCTGCCAGAAATTAATTACATTTTGACTAGGACTATTCCTAAAAATTGTGCAACAAGATGCAGCGTAAATTTGTTCAATAATAATCCTCTATTATTTTTTGATAGAGGATATTCCCTCAAATTGGCCTGAACATACGAAATTAATAGAGAATTTAAAAAAAAAACGTAAAAACCCGACATTTCTCTGCTCCAATTATGTCATGACCCCTCTGATATCCGTATTACGTGTGCAACAAGCGTCAATGTATGCTGTAAACAGAGGATGCATATACGATGTTCTCTCATCTGACTTGCTGCATTACAGATCATTGTAAGGCATGCCGTGGTTAAACCTGAGTGTGAATGTAAACTGTTTAGTGGACATTTTGCCGATTACCTTCACACAGTCAAAAGAACCAACTGACCCAAGTCTCAATATTGATATATATAGATGGCCTCTAATGACCCTATATGGGCCTTTGACCCCGATTTTGTCAATCTACATACAACACACTTCTGAACTAAATGGCTATGACAAACTAAGGACCCACTGGTCCAGGACTCTTATGCTGATATTCGCAGAA
Source organism: Ophioderma brevispina (assembly GCA_023653785.1). NCBI lineage: Eukaryota > Metazoa > Echinodermata > Ophiuroidea > Amphilepidida > Ophiodermatidae > Ophioderma > Ophioderma brevispina. The sequence continues at coordinate 27,516 of JAMKCH010015306.1, read as the reverse complement.
TGACCTATGATGACCCATGTGCCCGTTGACCTCTATGGCCCTATGTGACCTTTGACCCCCATTTTGGTCAATCTATATTACTAAAAGAAAATCAACTTTGTGGGGCTTTGTGGTTTGTCCGGCTAATGTGTTTCATCAATCACACATCACCGTCCTTTACATACGGATATGAATTTTGGTGCGGTGGTAGAGCTCCTACTTACAGGTTTGTGTCACGATTTGTTGTAGGGGTCCATTTTTGGGGTCAAAGGTCATCCAGGGGTCCGTTGTCCTGGTAACTTGGCCGTGCTTTGACGTATGGATATAGGTTTTGGTTTGGGTTTTTGTAGAGTTTCGCCGTAAATTTTTAGGGCACATTTCGAGGGTCATTTTGGGGTCAAAGGTCATTCATTCATGGGTCATGGAAAAATGATGGTGGTGTTGAGATAAAATAAAACGTAATAACAGTAAAAAAATACTTAACACATCTTTAGCAAAAGATAATATAGGTCTTTGGTTTCTGACATAGTTTTTTTCCCTCGAACTTTCGGATGGACCACACAGCAATATTTTTATATTTTAACCTTTTAACTGCTATAGGGCATGCTTTTTCTTAAAGTTGTTTAACAAATTACTCCAGTGGTGCAAAGGTTAGGCCTACAAGATAATGAACCTGGTGTGATTTGCTTTTTTGCCTGTTTGAAGATTGCTCCATCAGTGCTATTAGTGCAAAAGTGTTAGGTTATAATTATTTTTAGTTGCCTGGTGTGGACCTTTGTTCCCCGACAGTCCCTAACGGGTCTGTCCCGACGGCGGAGCCCTGTCAAATTTTTTGGAAAGCTTTAATTTTTTAAGAGCTCTATCTCATGTTGGCGTTCATATGTTGGTAGATGGCTCCGTTTTCCAAGTTTAGGAGTCCTTTTAAAAGTTGACTTTTACTTCTACGTTTTTTTCATTTCAATATTTTTTTTTTAATCTCCAGAGGTACTTAGTTTTTCCTACTTGCAGTTCCTTAAATGGGGCCTGTCATACGGCGTAGTCCCTGATCAATTTTTTTCGGACAGCTTATTGTAAAGATCTCTATCTCATGATGCTCTAATTGTAGGTGCTTCGTTTTCAAGTTACTAACCTTTAAAGTTGACTTTTTAACTTCAACCTTTTCATGTCATTCACCCATCAATAAAAAAATCCAAATGGACTAAGTTCCTACTGAGATTCCCTTACATGTGGAAGCTTTCAATTGATCTTTAAGACAATATCCATTGGCTTGTAGCCCTCTTGGGCGGGTTACACTGAAATTCTCGCTATTTTTTTTTAATCTCCTGATTCTAATCAAATCTCCGATTCCAGGATCAAATCTCCCCGATTCAAATCCCATGTTGGCACGCTCTGCAAGGTCATTCAGGGGTCGTGTTTGGGTAACTTAGCTGTGCTTTGCCCTATGGATAGAGTTTGGTATGGTGGTAGAGTTCGCCGTCCAAGTTTTGTGATGTTTGTTCGAAGGGTCCATTTTGGGGTCGAAAGGTCATGCAGGGGACGTTATCGGGTAACGTGGCTGTGCTTTGACGTATGGTATGAGTTTTGGTATGGTGGTAGAGGTTCGCCATACGAGTTTTGTGGTCATGGTTGTCGATGGGGGTCATTTTGGGGTTCAAATGTCCAATCCAGGGTCGTTACGGGTACTTGGCCGTGCTTTGACGTATGGATATGAGTTTTTGATATGGTGGTAGAGTTTTGCCTGTACCACTTTGGGGGGTTTTTGGTCACATTTTGAGGGGTCCCATTTTTGGGGTCAAAGTCTTTAGGTCATTATTTTGGTACTTGGCTGTGTGGTCATACCCATGCTTTGACGTATGGATATTAAACACCCAGGGTGCTAATTAAGGGTCGAATACAGTACCTTGTTCCTGTTCTGAAACCATTCCAGTATACTCATCTAACACAGGTTATACTCAGCTAGCGAAGACCCACGCGCAGCGCGGGCTCCACACTAGTGATTACATTTCTTCAAATAAATACAGTGACCACCAACAGCTCAAAGGAACTTGTATGACTCATATAGTTAGTACAGTTTGACCTCTAATGACCTAAATTACCTTTGATCCCAATCGTTCAAGACCTTTGCACATCCCATATATTTATACCGGTGGTCGGTCTGTCACTGTGTCTGTCTGACTGCATAGGTTTCTCTGAGACCGAGGATGGCACCTTCCTGCAACCTTGGGGGTGGGTGCGCCCCTTGAACCTTACGAAACCGAGTCTGTATTGGTTAGTGGATTTCAATGTCATCATGGGTCATTCAAAGTCAAAGGAGCTTCAATGGGGTAACTTTGGGTATATCATGTCGAGACTTGGTGGGCGGTCGATTGTTGATGATGACAATTTTAAGTCATGGCAAGGTCATCATGGATCATTCAAGTTCAAAGGAACCGTGAAACCTGAGGGTCATTCAAGCCAGGTTGATCGCAAAACACAGTGTAGCCAAATCCGAGGATCCCTCTAAAATCTATTAAAGAAACCACCGTTCCAGAACTCTTATGGAGTTACAGATGACCTCTTATGGCCCATAAGCCCTTTTGACCGCCCAGACCCTACTGTTTTGATCTTTGACCCCAAAATTATCTAAACATTCTTCAAGTTAAGGTTGTATAGCCACCAAACTTGCTCAAAGATAACCACGGGCAAAGAACCCTTGGCTATCATGTCAATTGACCTGTAATGACCCTACATGACTTTGTACCCACAACTACACATTCCCTAACCATCCCAATTGATGATTACTGCATCATTGATGCACTCGTTTTTAAAGCCTACTCTTCATGAAGAAAGAAGATCAAACGTTGGGTATTAATATAACATGCAGATTTTTTTAACTTACCACACCATAAATTGACTGTCAATTTATGTTTGTTGGTAAGGTTTAAAAATTCTTATCCTACTCTTTCCTAGTTTTCAAGTGGATACAATTTTTTTTTTAACTTGTGTTGTGTGTGTTAAGAGTGCATACCTTTGTCAAATTGTTTTACATTAACACCTCAACTCAATTACCACCATTAATCGTGGCTTTGATGTGTCCGATACGCGATAATACCGGATCCTACGCATGATAATGATAAATTGGATGATTTGGCCCCATATTTTATTGGTCTCTCTATGAGTTTTAAAATATTGGGCTCGACTGAGTTTCGCCCAATATTTTTGCAATCCTAGCTCAGCCAATAAATTTGGGCTGAATCAATCCCATTTTATTACAAAATCAGGTCATAGTACTACCATAGGGACTTGCATATCACGTAATGGGTAAGTGTCCATCCAAAGTCAACTTGTGCCATAGAGTGAATGACAGTTCAGTGAGAAAGTAGGTGCCACTAGTGTGTGTTTTGTGACAGTCTAGGAAGGTTAATTACCAATTCTTTCTGACTGTGATTGGCCAAAATAGATATTCTGTATATATAGAACATAAGATGCTGCATAAGAGGCATAGGTCCATATGCCCCAAAGAAGTTAGGACCAGTCTAACGTTAAACGGCCGTCCTAAGTCTAATTTTGTCCCACCAGAAAGACATTTTCCTTTCCTTGACACGGGGTATTTTTAATTTAATTTTTAATTTGCATTAAAATCTGTCAATTTTGCTATTTACCTTAACCAAGAAATTGTTAATAACTAGCAATTTGAGTCAAACTATTTGACTTAAACCAGGGTTCTAACTTTAAACCTGTCCAACTTTTGTGCATCCCGGACCCATATGAGTTACATTATAATCAAGTTTGAAGTGAAGCTTTTATAAACTAACATTTAAGGTGTATTGAAAGAAAACAGTACTCTGTGTATCTCATAATACGCTTTCTGCTAAATAGGGGGTTCATTCATGATTTTTCATGAGTAAACACGTTGTTTTGGGGCCCGAGGGCACGGGGCCGGCGCCGGTCGTCGCGAAGCGACCCCCACCGGCCTGCCCGAGGGCCAAAACCAGCTTTACTATGAAATCCATGAATGAACCACGTTCACACATCATTTATGCACCCAACACATTATGTTTGCATTTTGTACCTTAAATCCTCGAAAATCAGCTGCAAAGTCACACTTTTTCAATGTCATGTTTTCGCCTTCTTCACCCTTGAGAATAAACATCATGATCGCTGTCTCAAATGGTATGTTCCATTACAGAATAGGGGGGTGCTTCCATGTGCACTAACATGCAAAATATTGAAAGCTTGTTTTTGTCTTATATTCAACACATATTCCTAAAATACTTATTTTAATTAACATCAAGTATAGTGGGGCTTCCAATATTTATTTTGAGGGCATATATAGCCGTAGCAAACCATGCTCATGTACACACTGTACCTCTTTTTCTACATGCCTACCCCAAAAGTGATCAGATCGATACTGCCGGCTTTAAAAAAAAAACTTTGTTTATTGACCGGCTCTCGACCAATCACAAATGCGGATATCTCCTAATGATGTGTGAACATTGATTTCAATAATGCCATCTTGAAATATATGATCATGCTATGTATCGACCAGGTTGTTATCCAACCTCATGTACACGCACATACACACACAATCGTTTGCATCATCCAATATAAATATTGGATATGCAACATTATTTCCTAATTCTGTGACATGCTTTTCCCATACTTATTCAATAATCATCCTAAACACTTTGTTTTTATTTAGTATGCAATTCAACAAGACAAATGGTGCCTACAACACTGGCTTTTTCGTCTCCCGGGGCTTTTTTTTTTTTTTTTTTTTTTTTTTTTTTTTTTTTTTTTTTTTTTTTTTTGCCCCTCCTCTGCCTTGTTCTTTGCTTCTTGTACCTCGAATCTGCTGAGGTTAAAATCACAGATCAGGGCAATGACTACACGTTTTCTATGGATGCTGAGGATTTTGAACCAGATAGCATGATGACTCCTGTTAGCTTGTCCTATCACTGCTCTAACGTGATCATCCATGAAGTAGTAGACAACAAAACTGGAAGCTATGAGAACAAAATCAAGTTAGTCATTGAAGATTTTCAAGTAAGTATCAAATTACCTCATGTTTGTGTTTAATTGCTCTGTTTTTTTAACTTCAAAGTCTTCTAATGCACTTGTCAATTTCAATCCCGGCCCTGGGGGTCCGGGACTAGCGGGGGGGGGGGGGGGACTTAGCCGGGAATGTACATTTTGCTGTCGTGACACCCCCGCATTTGTCCCCGCTAAAGTAACACAACAATCCCGGGTAGCCGGGCTTACATTTTTTGTACATCCCCCGCTATGTCCCGGCCCCTACTAGCCGGGCTTCTGTGTGACAATCCCCGTATATTCTCGGGCAGTGGGGGCGGGGACTGCTTTAAAACTCTGTACAATCCCGGATCGGTCCCGGCTATGCGACAACAGGTCTAGCTATATAAAATCATATATTTTGGATCGCCGGAGTGTCAGAACCGAGCCGAAAATTTACCACATCGGAAATATGTTTGAGAAACAACCAATTAGTTGGTTTGTTAAAAAATCCACATTATCCACAGCGATATCTGGCCACTAAATGTTATAGCAGAGTAATATCTAAAACCCTGCATCATATCTGCCAACGGAAACTTCAGCCAAACTTTAAAAGATCATCATGGTGATTGTCGTTTTGGTCGGCCTACTCTGTGATAGTGACTTCTTTGCTATTTAACTTGAATATATGCCCATGCCGTACTCTGTCAGTGGGTATCAATATATTGCCACCCTCGTTGGTAATTTCTTGTGATTCAGTTGATATGAATTTTTTTTTAAATTGTTTTGTTTTTTGAAAATAAAATTTTACGTTAGAAAATATCGATCGCGGGATGAAAGGTTGATGTGTGCTACTTGTATAGCTTGTCTTTCACGACGACATCGACATGGAACGGATCGGACTGCCAAAAATTATGGTAGCTTATAAAACGGTGATACTTACTACAAATTTGACGGGCGATACTGCTCACTGATAGCCTGGTTTTATATGGTGTGACACATGCGTAACAGTCCCCGGTTATGTCCCGGCAGAGCCGGGAAAATTTTTTGTAACTCCCGGGGGGGCCTTTGTTTTTAAAAGGGTCCACTTTCATCAATGATAGTCCCGGCAGGGCGGGGACAAGCTAACGTATTATTTCCCGGCCAAGTCCGGCTAACATCCCGGCTTGCGGGGCAATACTTTATTGTACATGCCCGGCTATTTCCCGGCATATACCCCGCTAGGTCCCGGGACCCCCAGGGCCGGGATTGAAATTGACAATGCATAAGCAGCCTACAGGATATCTTTGCTTTGGTAATCAATGAAGGTAAACCAAAATATTAAGTGTCCATGGCCAGAACATGCACTAGCGGTTTTGCAAGTTGTGTAAGGCCAAACCCAGTTTAAACACCTACTAATGTTGAATGGTTCGTTATCACAGAAAATTTATCGACATATATCAGATGTTGCTCCCCGAAAACAGGAATTGAGTTCTGTGGCCTCTCGTATTTGCTCGTCATGTTGTGTAGGTGTGGTTTGGGTATGTATGTGTGTGTGTGTGCATGTGTATGTTCTTGCACAATTTTCCTTCATTACAAGCCTCTTTCTTTATATCCCCCTGGTTTGAAAAGCTAAGGAGGATTTTGCGTAAGTGCACATATCTGTATGTGTGTGTTCAGTTTGGTTAGATTTTCGTTTTTCACGTCTTCTTCGAGGTCCAATTTAATCCAGACTTGGGGTTAGAAGTGCAATAGGGGGGACATGCAATATGTGCACGATGATGGTCAAAGGACCAAGGTCAAAGGTCATGGGACCAGGGTCAACACGGTCATTTGAGGTCATGGTTCCAGACTGCCATCTTGAAAGGGGATGACACAAGTTTACTTCGCAGTATTTCTCTTTTTTATAAAAAAAATTTTGTTCTTTTCCTCTTGCTGTACAGGTCCAACTTTGGCAATAAAGAATGAGAAGTTCTCTCAGGCTAATGACTGCATAGGGTACTTCACACCTGGTATATGGATGGGGTGATAGTCAATCTTATACTGCTGGCATTCTTAGGCACAGGCATGGCTATGCTGGCTGACCTCCAAGGTAATGGAACAAGTTGATGACCCCAAAGGGAAAACAATTACGGTTAATGTGTCAGAATAATGACTAAGCAATGCTTGGAATATCCAGGATTAGGCTAACAGAGTTATAATTAGAGGTTTGAATAACGCTAATTTATTAGTTTTAATTCACTTGCTGGGTGTGATTGGTCAGCAATGGTTATGTAGTAAACTCCAGGTATGCACAGTGATCAGTGCAGATTTGTGGCAGTGCCATTTTATAGGACAGGGCATTTCTTTGTATGTCGATTCTGTCAGACGATGACTGATACATTTTCTCAAATCAAAAGACATTCACTTTGAGTTGTAGTTGGGGAATGTTTGTAATTAAAAATATGCATTTACAGCTTTTTGAACCAGCTTCGAAAGATCTTAAAGGTCCCAGGAAATGAGATGAAAACTATTCCAAATCTTTATGGGACATTCCATTCCAATAAACAGGGCCAGAAAAAAAGAAACGCTACCAGTGACATCATTAGTGAAAAAACTATTGATTTTCAGTCAGTGTCATGAATAGATTCATCACCAATCCCTGGAATTTTCTATTACTCTCTGAAAAATCAATAGTTTCACTAATGATGTCATCACCAACCCAAATACTGAATGCTTTCTCGTCCCTAATTGTAGACTTGACACAAACCACATAATTCTATTTGCATGCCTGGGACCTTTAAAAGGTAATTCTAAATTCATTGGAGTAGGCATGCAAACTTCACTAATTAAGAATTAATGATAAATTCTCTATAACACTCCATGACGCACTGCTTTTTTCACTTTTTTCAATTTGTCAGCATTGTCTGGTTGCAGTAATGTAATTTTAGAAGAGGTCATAGTTAATTAAATTTGTCAAGAGAGGTTGCATGAATTGATATTTAGTATTGATTTCTACTTTGTGAGTGCACATATTTTTAAATTTGGATTTCAAGCATAAATTGCCGTGAATAAGGATGTAGCAAATGACCCAGTGTAACAGATTTATACTATAAAAACCTTATTCTTGGTAATATGTTTGCTGAGATGATATGTGAAGTTAATTGTCCTATTAAATTTGGGTGGGTCAGGTTTGCATGGCACCTCACACCACTGTGGTCCTAGGTTTGAACCTTGGTCGAGCCGCAGTTTCATGTGCATTTGTTTCCATCCATACTCGGCCTCACAGGTTTTCTCCGGGTACTCCTGTTTCCTTCTCCTTCTAGAAACTAGTCTTCCCTAACATCCATATGATGTAATAGCATATAATGATGTAGTGAGATTGAAATAAAGTGTTTCATGACACTCATATGACACACTTGTGCTGGTGTGTCGTTAAATACTGATACCTCCTCTATCAAATTTGGGATGTGACTTGAAGAGTAATTCAACTATTATGTTCTCTCAAGAAATGCCCAAGACCCATTATGTACACAAAATAGGGCAATTTTAGACAAATATAATTTATAAAATAATGCATTACTGTAACAGTGTGCTACGTACAGCATGTCTTCCTGTCGTAGGGTGTGATTTGGAGTGCAGCTAGTTATCATCAGGGTTGTTCACAAAACTAGAGTCCAAGTGAAGTTCAGCATCTCTTTCATCTCCAAAGTCCAGAGTACATAATAACCCTTAATCCTTGCAAAGAGAGTCCATCTATATCTATGTACCACAACAGCATATGATGTTACTATATTACTGATAATCTAGTCTTGTGAGGTTTCTAAATTCAACAGACCAAGCTTTAAATTTCATAACTAAGTTACTGGAAACATTTGAGGCTCATCCGACCCATCCTCTTGTCTGTCTTGCCTGTAAAAGGGGCATTTCATGACTAGTAATATTATGTGGGCGAGGTGGCTGAGCAATCTAAGGCAATGAACTGTCAGCAGAGTGTAAGATCGATCGAGTGGCCTGGTTCGATAGTTCCTATAAGGTTGGAAATTGCATAATTGCACAGCAGTGTGATTATGGAATTTCTCCTCGCTCCCAGGTGTATGCAATGGGTGTCTGGCGCCCCATGGTTTGGTGAGTCATGTAAACCCCCCCCCAAAAAACAATTAAACAGGAATGTCTTAATCTTTATGATCCAGATTAGTGGTCTGCAAAATATCCTTTGTGATCTGGAATTAAGCATGTTCTGAAATTGCTCACTCACCTTTGTTCTATTTATTATGGGACTCAGCTATTCCCAAGTTAATTTGTTACTCTGGGTCTAAAGATAGATACTTACCATCTCTGTACTTGTATTAATGTTGAATACATTCTCAGAACTCAATGATAAAGAATTGTGAATATTAAGAAAGGAAAATGTCATGTGAAAAATATAATAGTCTTACTCTGTATATTCATAGGTGTACAAATGTGTTGTTATTTTGATGGGATATATACTTATCTTAGTGGAATTATGTTGGAAAGATTTTATAATTAACCAAAGATGCAATAATAATTGATTTAATGTATTATGTGTATGCTATTAAGTGTTTAGGAAGAACTATAGGAAATTTTACCAGCAGTACTGTATCTTTAGGATTTCAGCATATTGAAACTTGTAATTGTTTTTGTTGCAATATGTGTTGCATTTTGAGCTCATCCACTTTAATGTAATCTGTTCAGGATATTCTGTGTTACGGACCAAAGTAGGGTAAACTTGAGAATTTTGATCTCCCTGTAGTCCGTTTGTAGTTGCCTGAAAATATCCCATCCTTCAGAGGGGTGTTAAGCTGTCAGTCCCATATACAGGGAGCCCCACCTGCACATGCCCCTAGGACATGCTCACCACACTCAGTTTTGATGAGTCGGTTAAAAATCCTGGTGAAAACACCTGATTGGCCCAAGCCATCCTGGTCAGTTTAAAGGTGCAACAAGAGATCTCACATATCAGGTGTCCCTAAAAAATCGGAAGTACTGATTTTTGCACTGATGTAAAGTTTTCCATCAAAATTATCCCTATCTGAAAGAATTAAGCTGAGAAATGTTTCTTTGGTTCAAAATAGTGAAATTTCTAATTTCGTATAGGAGCAAATACGAAATTCAACCTAACTATGTTTTCTATTGAAATATAAGCAAATTAAAATCACCTTTTAATCTCTTTTTTAAGCCTTTTCTGTAGCCAAATACAAGGTAAGGAAGCTACTGAGTGTCTAATCTATATGAAATTACAGTTATGACACAATATTTGGGTGCCTCAAAATCTCTCGTTGCACCTTTAAAAGGATACTTCATATGCAAACCTGATTGGACAAAACTCTCAATATGTCTGTCATTATTCACTGTTAAAAATGTTAAGGTTGTTTAAACATTGTTGAAGGCCCGATTACAGTGCATAATACAGTGGTTTTGCAGGTGCAATTTCAATCAATAGCAGGCCCACCTAGCATTTTTTTTTTGATAGAAATTTGACATCTTTGAACTTCACACAGAAAGCGGACCAGTATCAATATGGCTCTACAATTTCGTGCACAAGAGCACCTATTAATGGCAAAGAAATTTCATGAATCTGAGAGTCCAGACAGGCGGGTGAAACTGTGTACAAAATGCCCATAGACGATTCGATAGCGAAATAGCGCCACCATTTTCGATGAGTCACCTGGTAGCCTCCTAATTTATGCAGTACGACGTATACCTGGAATGACGTAGCGGCACAGTGCCACGTACAACTGGCGATCCCCGAGTCGCATATTTCATGCAGTATGCCTCCCTTTCGTTGATCAAGTGTCCTATCCCGATTTATTTAGGATCCGTGGTCCAGGTGACTCCTGGCATCTCTCTCATCTCCATCCCTACGGGCTACAGTTAATCGAAAGAGATCTAACAGTAACTCTCCTGTACATGTTATCAGCATTTGAATTTTTGAATTTCATTTGCTATGGTTTGTGACCACGAGTTAAAAACTAAAACTTTTCATTTTACAACAAATGTTTGTAAACCAGCCGAAGTATCATGTTCACGCTTTATTGATAAGGCCTAAATACAAAATAGTGCAAGTTACCCAAATGTGTGCAGCTGGAAAATGGGTGTCTTTATTCAAATGAGTATAACTTTGTTTGTCATGAGCAAATTAAAAATTATTTTTAATTAAGACATCCAGAAGCTGCTCTTTCCAATGGCATTATATGTTTAGGGTGGAATTCTGAATCCGCCGATTAGGCAGATTGTGGAAGAAAATGTTAGAGGATAATAAGGACTTTTGACCTTGTTGACTTTTGTTGACTTGTTGACTTTCTTCCAAGACCTGTTGTTATTGTCAAAAGAAATGTTTATCAAAAAGACTGGTAGTATGTTATTCCTCACTACCTTGTGAATAGAAAGAAATGAATAGAAGGTAAAAGTCAAGGAACCAAATAAAATTCTCCTATCCTGCTGCAAATTATATTGAGGACTGATAGAGTTGTGCGTCTTATATGCAATGTCAATTTATTATAGTTGTCATAAATGTGGAAATAGTCTTGTATATATGGTCTACCTTACATTCCAAATGATAGTGACAAATCTGCTTTATCAACACTAAAGAAATAAACTCATGTAATTTCCTGCCAGGTGAATTCAGATGGAACACCCATTTCTTAATTTCATATACTGTATGATTTCCATGTTCGGCAAGCTGAAAAAATGATTTTGTGTTGCTTGCTATAAGGTCTGCTTTGCAGAAGTCCCTTAAAATCTTTATTCATATGCAAAGTTGCAATATTTCTCACCTCTGTGATCTGTTTGCAGCTGATAATTGCATGTTCAACACTGCACTTGAGTAGCTGTTGCAGGTGTTTTGAATACCATGAAGTGGTAAACAAAACAATACCCAGATGAAAATTGGAAACAGCTCATTTCTGTTTACAATAACCAGTGGCAATGCTGGGGCAAAAAAATTTCCTTTTCCCCCACAGTTCCTCCAGACTTGAGTCCTTTCCTATCAGAAGTCATGGATAACTGTCAAATTACCGGTACTTTTAAAATAGCAAATTCTTGTGTGCTTTGTGCACATTTCAGCATATTTAATGTCATATTTGTCTAATGTACCATAAAATTGCGATTTTTTTTGTGCATGCTTTGCATGCATATTTACCCATTATGGCTTAAACTGTTGCTACCAACCTCCCTTAAATCACCCCCCCCCCCATATTTTGATCCCGGTACTGCCACTGACCATAATACTTTCACATGTGTCACAATTTTTTCACACCACTATGTATCTATTATGCTGTAATGTGCTATTTGGATGATATCACTGACCAACAATAACAAATATGTATACATTTTGGAGTTAATAAAATTGTGCAACAACAGCTATAACTTTTGTTTCATGTTTGAACATTTACTGGTGTTGCAATAGCTCATTGATAGTGTCTTCACACTCTGCATACTGCGTGCAGTGTTTTCAAACGTGTGCATTGTGTATACTTCATCCGGCCTGAAATAAGGAGTGATGTCATAGCTTTCGCGCAGCTATTGTGCATGCTTATCGGGCACGCCGACTCTGTGTGCCCGCGATTTCAGCTGCGGCTTACTGCGATTAGCACGTTTAAGACTGCGTGAAAAGTATGTCACTCCTTGGTTCAGGCCAGACGAAGTATATAGGGCATATTTTTCTGAGAGGTGGATGCATTTATTTTGTTAGTATTAACTGATATTTTAGAGATGTTAGAAAAATGGTGTAATCGCTTGGTTTTATTAATTGGTTAAGAAATGTGCCTTGCCCCTCATCGCGATCAGAAAATGTTTAACCTTTGCACATTACCACTTTGGAATCTGATGATCAGAATACCCCTTTAATCCATCCACATAACCTTTGACTGCAATCTGTGTACACCTCATATGGGCCTTGCTTATACTGACTCAAGTTTGGTGATTTGTGGTAGACAAACAAATTGATAGATTTTCAACGAATGCAGCCTATTAATCAGTCCACATGACCTCTAACCCTAATTGGAGTACATCACATAGGAACCTTAGGCCATTGGTTCTTCTGATCAAGTTTGGCTGCAATTTGGCCCAAGCATTTGGGCAGGAGATAACAAATTTAAAAATTTAACCAAAATGAAGGGACATACATACACATACATGCTACATACATACATTAGTCTTGCTCTGAGCAAGCTCAGGGGCAAGGCAAAAACTATTGTTGCTTGGGAAATTAGGCAAATTAATACACGATAGAAAAACATGTAGTTGCACCATTTGTACATGTTGGGAAATATGAACAAATGGACCTCAGTGGATGCCTTGGAGTGGATGCTCTCCCTGCCTTTCCTTTATAGGCTTATACTTTCAGGAAATTTTGCTTTTACCCATTATCATGGTGGCCAACTGGAATCAGTGGAGCAGAGAGCAGAGGTATCTTGAGTGATCTATGTGTGAAAAAAACTTATAAATTATCATCCCAACAGGAATTGGTCAGATATGAGGCATTTGGGACCAAATTCATTCTTCTGATATGGGGATCTCACGTTATCATATGCCAGAATGAACTGTAACCATGTACTAAGGGGTTACAAGAACGAGGCTGATACCCAAGGAGTTCAGCTGCGCAAGTATGACCTTTGTCAAAGGAACCAATTTGGTACCTCTAATATACCTACCTGGCAATGTCTAGCATGGAGTGTCATATTGTATCCCAACTGGAAGAGCAGCGAAGACCGCAACCCATGAAAAATCTTGGTTACAATTCACCTTTCACATAACTATCGCACACCTTTACTAGTCCATCAAGAAGTACCTTAGTGTGCCCACACTAACCCAGCACTGGTGCACTTGGTGGCTAGGTCATTTGGGGGGGCAGGGCTAGGGTACTTCTCAAAAGACTACCATTGCCCTGATTAGTGATGAACCAAGCCATGTCGGCATAACAGCTGGACATATTGACCCAACTTTTACTGGGTTGTTGGGGCCCCCCAGGAGCCATTGCTTTGAAGACTAAGAGAATTATATCATCTTTAAGTGATAGAGTGAGGTATGGGTGGGTGAAGTTTAGGGAATGTGGGGAGTTATTGCAAGGGAAAAGATATCCTTCAAAGATGAAAGGTATGGTGTATAAGACGAGTTGTGTGAGATCAGTGATGCTCTATGGGAGCGAGACATGGTGTCTGAGCGAAAATGAGATGGGGATTCTGAGGACAGAGAGAGCAATGATGAGAGCTATGTGTGGTGTTAAGTTGATGGATAGGATGAAGACTGAGGATTTGATACAGATGTTGCATTTGCAGTCAAAGTGCAGGTCACACAAATACTGCTTATTTTTTTCAGCAACTCGACTAACTTCGAATGACCGCTATGAAAAAGGTGTAAAACAGATTTGGTCATGGTACATTTTTGTTGGATTTCGCGTTGTTGCCATCTTTGAAATTGTTTGAAGTATGAGTAATCAGATAGATATACGCCTAAACTAGCATGCTAAAGTCGGTGATGGTTGATATTAAATGTAAAATTGTCATTTTTCAAACAAATCAAATGATACAGATTTTAGATGCAGTCGGGCTAAAAAACCTGCCGTAAATAATTCTATTGGAAACGGACAGCTCTGATTTTCAGCTTTTAACAAGGTACAACATTTTCTTCTCATAATCCATCAAAATTATTCTGGAACATACGAAACGGTCAAGTCCACGAAAATAACACAAAAAATATAATTCAAATGTTGAGGCCCAATTTCTCTGTGTGATTGCTACGGTATCAATCAATATTGCCATTGTTATAGGCAAGGCCGTGGAACCAATCATGCGTGTATTCCAGTTCTTCCCTCAGCGGGTGAAATGAACACATCGGATTGAATCGTGGTGTATGGAAATACAATAAAACTTGATCTCGTAAAAGGCCAAAGTAATACTATATTTGGTATAGTCTTACATCATTTTGGTACTGCAAGAATGCGTTAGACAGTACACCAATTATTTTTGGCACATAGGAAGCCACATATCTTATCAACAGTTTGCCAATGTTCAGTTTGCCAGAATCTGTCGGAAACGGTCAAGTCCACGGTTTGTTTGAGGACACTACGCGACATCTTAAAATTGAATACAATTTTAAAACAAGTGTTATCACATAATTATTTAAGGAATATAAATTTTCTGATATGCTAGGCAAAGAAAAAACTACAGATTTATTTCTTGACTCATTTAGTGCATCTAATATTTGTACCAGGTGCACTATACAATACAATACAAACGGCATTTGATATAGCGCCTTCTCAAAACAAGGTCAAAGCGCTTTACAAAATAGAGAGTAATTACTATTTAGCCTAAAACATAGTAATACAACAGATATTTTCAAAGATGAACCATGAGATCAAACTATAAAATAAAAAAGAAAACAGCTGCACATTTAAATATCAAGTGAGGCAATAACAAAAAACTAATTTAAGCACACGATCAACTCTTACGAAATAGATGAAATATTAGAGCTTTCTTAAAGTAACAATGGACTTGGAGTGGCGAACAGAGATAGGCAAAGAGTTCCATAGCCTAGGGGCCGCATTGCTGAAAGCCCTGTCACCCACTGACCTTTTTGTGCGGGAAACAGTGAGGAGAGTCTTGTCATCTGCAGATCGCAATCCTGGCCTGCCAGGAACATACAAAGAGGGGTATTCGGACAAGTAAGATGGCAATTGTCCGGAAATGCCCTTGTAAGTAAGAAGCATAAGCTTAAAGAAAACGCGCTCACTAATTGGTAGCCAATGGAGCTCTTTAAGGAGTGGTGTGGCTGGTGTCCTTCTATCAGATCTGAACACCAGCCTGGCTGCTCTATTCTGCAAAATCTGAAGTTTACTCCGATGTCTCTGGCCGGACTTCCATACAAAGTGGAATTGGCATGTCAATGCGAGATTAAAATCAGTTGATGAGCCGATCGGACGAGATGATGACAACTCGCAAATGTGATAAAGCGGCAGATCCATGGTTAAATATGTGCGAAGGTTAGAAGTTAACGACTAATGATGACCTTTACATGCTCAGTCATAGACATTGCAAATTGTGTTGTTGTTTTTCGCGGATTTTTTTTCAAACACGACACAAGGGTTTAATGCCGAGGACTGGGGAACATCCACTGTCCCGGACCCTGATGGTATATCTTGATGGCGACTTGTGTAAATTAGATGAACATGCGATGAAAAATTCTGTCTTTGCATCATTAATTTGAGTTTGTTACCCCCCCCCCCAAGGGTACGCATCCACTCAATGATTTCATCAATAAAAGAGAGAAGCTCTTTTGGCAGCATGTTTGGCATCACCAGCAATCTTAGGATCAAATGTCAAATAGAACTGTACATCATCAGCAGACATGTGGTATGCAATATTGTGCTTCCGGAGGATTGATGCGATACAGTAAGTGTACATTATGAAAGATGTGAGAGAGGCCGTACTTTGTTGTGGAGAGATCTCAGAACCCTGAGGAAGACCGAAGGGAGTATGATGCTGTTTGAAATTGCATCCCCAATGCGCACACGAAAAGAGCGGGTCTGCAGGTTTGTAAGGGACCGATCCACTGTAAGGCAGTACCTTGAATTTGAAAGGATCACGTAACCTATCCACGCAAAGAATGCGCAGAGCAACAGTATTCAAAGCTGCAGAAGATTAGCCGCAAAATAGCAATGCCTTATGTTGTGAATGCAGTGAGGATATCGGTCTTGACATGCAGAAGTGCGTTTCAGTGCTGTGACGTTCTTTGTAAGCTGAATGAAACTTCTACAGTTAGTCAGTTGAGACAAATGATCCGTTATCTGGGGCACTCCATATTTCTCATGAACTTCGGACACGCAGCTTAATATTTGACACAGGGCGATTGTTTTTGAGCACCTCTTTGTCTAGGAAGGTTTTTGAGAATGGGTGTCACGGCAGCTTCCGGAGCTTAGCTGGGAAGGAAACACCAGTGCGGATAGAATTGTTAATGATCAGTGTTATGGCTCAGCCAGAGTTGTGCAACATTCCCTTAAGTAAACACACCAATGGAATGTGTTCTGAGGAACATGATTTTGAAGGGAAGGGTGACATAATCACCTGGTTACATTCAACAGGGACTGGATTAAACTCTTGTATTGGAACGGTCTCATCAATGGATTGTCACGCTGGGATTCAGTCATGCGAGTTGGACCTGTGCTTTAATTATAAAGGTCCCTCTGATTTTGAACCTTGTCGATTGAAAAACTGGAAAATGAGGCCTACTTAGTTCAGTAGCTGAATTACAGTTAGGAAGTTGTTTAGTTGGGGTAATGAAGCTATTCAGAAGTAGAAAAACATGGTTTGTTGTTAGCATTTTGTAATTGTTCTCCCTGTGAATAAACCTCCTTAGCATGATGCATGAGTTTACCAGTCACTGTGATTGTGTACAGGTATGGCATCCAGATCGACTATATTTCTAGTTTTACCCATTTTCTCGCTAAACGTCTACGTTCACGTCTAGCATCATCAATATCTGTATTAAACCAAGGTGATCGTGGTCTAATAACGCGGACTGCTGTTGAGGGGTGCATGGGAAATCACGTAATGATTTAAAATTAAGCTTTCATTTCGGAAACTTTGAAAAGAATCGGCACTGGCACATAGTTTGGGAATTACGCTCAAAGAAATCGTGACATTTGCGGGCACCACAACGGTGACCTGCTGTCGGAATGATTAGAAGTGGTGGACCGTGTGGCGAAGGCGAATAGTTGTACGTTGTATGGAAGTGCTGAGGATAGGAATGACGACATGATCTAAGAAGGGCTTTTGAGGTGGGTGTATGAGGGGACGTCCAAAGACGACTTGGAAGAAGCAAGTGGAGGAGGAAGAGAGGTGAGAATTGGGTGAAGGATGGGGAATGCATGAATCGGTGTGTGAAGTGAAAGGGAGGGGAGGGAGGTAAGGGCGTTGCTGCGAGTGAGAGGTGAATCCAGCCACCCTCGTTTTGCGGGGACAAAACAAGATTAAAACTTTCGAGTTTACTACAATACTACTTTAATGCCATCAACTTGGCTATATATATATCATTGACCTACTCGACCCCCCCCCCCACCAATCAGAATCCTAAAATGCCTTGGAAACAACAACTCCCATTCTTCACCAGTATCTGTGTTCAACTTGTTAAATGTGCCACTAGCGGGGAGTGGCCGCGCTTTGGCGGGCTCACGCTAGCTGAGTGAACGGGATCGATCATTGGAAAACTGGGAGCGAGACATTGAAAGCGGATCAATGAACAGGAACGATCACTGAAACAAAAAGCGATCCTCAAAATTCCTGTTATAGAAAGTTCCCGTCCATTACGCGTCACTCCTGTAGCTTATGAATCCTCCTCCCATCGAATTAAAACATCCCGTATTCTAAACTTATTTCACGTTTGACATTATAATATGACACGCATTTCGTGCGTTTCCAACTGTGTTGAATTTTAGTGGGAATAGAATTCGTGTTTTTATCATGTTACCTTGCTTCTCTTTCTTCTCATTTTTACCTCTCCTTTCGCTCTCTCTCGATCACATCTTTTTGTCCGTCTCCCCCCCTCCCTCCCTCCCCGGCAACCACGTGCACCTCTCCCTCTTTTCTCTTCTCTTTCTACGGGCGATCTGTCCTATTTTGCTTCCTAGCTCTTTCACTCTCCCTCTCTTAATTCCCCTCTCTTTGAAATTCACCTTTTGTTTTTACTTTGAATTACCCTTTCTGTTTTTGACTCCTGTTTTGCTTTATTCTGTCTCGCTGGCTGGCTTCCTTCTTTTTACATCCCTCAACAGTTTCCCCACAACAATTACGTATTCTCTCTTATTTCCGTCCTCCCATCGACCATCTGTCATCTCCCCCTCAATAATTTTCTCCCCTCTACAATTTCATTTTCTGTCTCGTTCTGTTTCTCTCTAATCATTCCGTCTCTCTCATTCTTTCTCCTCTTCTCTGCTCCCTCTCTCTCTTTCTCTCATCTCTCTCTCTCTTGTCTCTCTTTCTGTATGATCTCTCCCCTCACAAATTACTTCCCCCCTCTGTCCTGGCTTTCTTTTATTTCCTTCTTTTAGGTACTTTGATCCCGTAACAATACAAACTTCTCACCATATGGTTTTGTACATTTCCCCCCTCTATGTCCGGGTCACTACTTTTGCGCTGGCGTCACGGGCGATCAGCGCGAACATATTCGCGCACCCGTTACATGCACGACGCGCGTTCACATCGCGGTCCCGTGCGATCACCATAGAGTAATAACTACCGGTCGTTGGCAAATCATCCTGTGTTAATAATTACGCACACCGCACTATAAAAGCGAGGTTACGATTGGGCGACGACTGCCGGTGAACATACCGGTCGTTGGCAAATCAGCAATTGTTTAAATAAATTACAGTACACGGCGCGCTGTACGCAAAGTTCTGATGGGCGCAGAATGATTGGCGGTGCTACGCTGGAAAACAAGGAAACGTAATAAAATTCCCAAACCGCTGGCGCTCCCCATTCAAAGTTGCGTTTTAATAATTAGATTTGGAGTTTTGTTGCTGAAGAGCAGGGCTTGGTCATCAATGACATTGATTTGCCCATGACATTCAGTCCTGCCATCTATGCAGGTGTCTCAACATTCCCATTTCAACGCATAGACGTTAGGACCATACTTTGTCCCTGTCAATGATTGTCATGTTTAAGCCTGACAATAGATCTTTGCAAATCCAATATAGTGATGCTGTATGTAAGAGATCAAAGGATGAGAAAGCACAACCGGTATTATAGTTTTCACCCATCGTGTCACCCGGAGGAAAAGTTTTGGACATCGTCGATTACTTGGGAGAGGAGGCAGAATATGTTTGCCCGACTCACCTGATGCATGAAAAGAACTAAGATATCGGGCCTTTCATGTTTACAAAGAGTGTAAAACGTTTGTGTTCCTTTGTATCCAAAACACGGGCGCTCAAAAGTCTGTCAGACTCACCTGTTCCATTGAATGCCATTGAAGCAAATACGATTCTCGAATGTTTGAGAGTTATGTAGCGGATGCGTTTACGTTTACATTGAATTATTTATCATTAAGCACAATTGATTTTTCTTCTGCTCTAGGCCTACAATGCTTCAATATGATTTAGCGTGGAATTTAATTTGCCATCCACTGCACGTGCTCCTCATTCAATGCCTGTACCTTCGAGGAAGTACTAGAGGTGACACGATGGTTTAAATCTACTATCAAATAATGGTGTTTTTAAAAGGTCTGTGAGCCTGTTAGACTCCGTCTAGCGGCGAGCCCTTTAGGCGGCCGCTAGGTCAGAGTCTAACGGCAAGCCCGACCTTATCAAAACTTCCTTATTTTTCATACGGTGTGTTTTTGAATTCTCTATCTACATATATGTCGTGACAAAACGAATATAGATCTTATATATATAATTATTGAGTAAAATTGAGAGTGTATACGTTGAAGGGCAGCTTCGGTTTTTTCTTATTAAAACACCATTTGTGCTGTTATGGTTCACATTGTGTAGAGTCTAACACCAACGTCTATAGTCGATAATAGGTTTACTCTTCTGGAGAGATAATCTTATTGTTGAGGAAAGCCTGATCTGATTTAGAAATGGCCCCATCTGTTGAGAAGATTATCTTATTGACTGGTTAAGCTGGTTATTTAGTAGGCAGGTTTGGATATTTAAGTAGGTACAGTTCAAATAACCTTTTTACACGTATATATGACCCCGAATTCTGACACCACGAATTAAAGATCTTGATACAGAGTTATTCGAAGTGACTACCGAATGTTGACCGCAGGTTTGTGCTTAAGAAGTTTTAGCAAAGAAGATATCCTATCTTAGGCAATTCTTAAATAGGCTATGTCTTATGGCTATCACTAGCACTCGATTGCATTATATAAAGAAAACAAAGGCAGAAATTCCCTTCTCTTTTGCATACGCTTCTCCCTCATTTTTATTTTTAAATCCCAGATTCAGTGATCTGGCGTTATGGGTAGCAATTGTTCAATTGTTACCATTTTAAAGTAAAAGCAACATGTTTAAATTGTCTTTTTGAAGATTTCCATGACTTTGAATCACTAGCTTGGCCGATTCGTTAACGATATACATGTATAAGCTAAACAGAAGATGATAATCCAACAATCACAATATTAGCTTTTGTATTGAGTCACCTGAAGATTTCCATGACTTTGAATCACTATTTTGGCTGATTTGTTATCGCTATACTTGACTAATTGAGTCATATATTTTGCCTCACGGCCTCAGTGAAAAACAACTCTGTTGATTGTGTTCCGTGAATAAATAAAGCTTGATTGATTGATTGATCTGTTCTTTGATCGTTGTTTATTTCAACAATGAAGGAGCAAAATGTTTCGATTGTCCCTTTAAAATAGTGAAGAAGAAATTTGCATAACTTACAATCACTACTTTGGCTGAATCGTAATCGACAGATAAGCTAACAAATATATGGCAATCTGTGTTCACAATTAGCTTTTATATTGAGTTCTTTCACTATTGTTTATTTCTTTCATTTGTACCACCTGAGGCCGAGGTGTTTCTAGAATTTTCCTTTGTTCAATTGTCCTTTTTTTGTTTAACTATGAATATTCATCACACCGTTATTTTTCTCCGGAAGTGTCCAGAGACCACTTTCGGAAAAAATAACGGTGTGATGAATACTCATAGGTTTAAATAACAGTCTCTGACCGCTTTCGTAACTATAATGGACAGTTGAACAAAAGAAACACAATTGATAATGATGAAAAGGAAAAGGGCTAGACGTATATGACAAGATAAAGTACATTTCTCATTGCTTTTCAAAATACCACCTAGTAATTGTCCTTACAGGCAGCAACTTGAGCATTGAGCCTTCATCTCAAGCTCATATTGGAATTTCTGGAGTATAAGCCGCATCTTCAAAAATGCATTTTGAAGACCCAAAGGTCATCATTAACTTGCACTGCTGTATCAGCTGCATTAGTCCGAGTACTGAATTCCTCAACTTCTGCAATTTCCTTTTTTAAAAAGTTCCTTGGCACTTATCTTGCTAAGAGCCATCCTTAAACCAATCATATGTCTTATCAGATGGACACCAGCCAAGGTACAAAGCTAACAGCATTATTATTGGTCAGATGTTGATGCAATTCCCTGTTTAAATGAAAGGGGTGCTTGATAAAATATCATTATTACAATTGTCTTTCATTCCAATCTAGTTGCGGACATGTTGGATATCAAACAAGGGGATGTCAAAGAAATAATTTTGCAGTGATTGTACAGTAATCATCAACAGTGGAGAGGTCACATGATAATTTCACCTGATAGATATTTTGAAAATCAATTGTTAGCAAGACATTTTTCTTTACTTTTTTGGGGCTTTGAAAATGCAATGATTCTGTAATTAATCCTAAATTACTGTAGTTTCTGGAATATAGGTTTTTCAGTTCAAATGTCCAAAATATTAGCCTGAATGTCAAATTAGGAAGCTACTCACATAGTAGCATCAATAGTACTATAGATAATTCAAATGTCAATAGTGAAATCAAATATCTACAAAAAGAAAATTGTTGTGTACCCAACCATTGGAGCATAACTTAACTGATAGTTCATCAAATGTAAAATTTAACACCTGCTTTATTCCGTGAATGGTTTCTGAATTCAGAGTGTGAGAAAAAAGGCATGCGGTAGTTTTTGACCACCACCCATGCTCCAGGAGCAGGTCTCCCTAACTAACCTCAAAGGGCAGCTATTATTTGTTTTTTTTTTAAATCTTTTTTTGGACTTAGAATTTTTCCCTCTAACCTGAAAAAAGAATGAAAATTTTATACATTTTAAAAGAGGCAGTAACAAGATTCGAACCCGAGACCACTGTATCATGAGGTCAGCTACTTAACCACAAGACCAGCGAGGATTGGTGTGCCAAATTTGCAATTCTAATCCTTGATAACATTTACGGAATGAATCGCTACTGCTATTGTGGTCAGCAATCAATATAATGAATAGCTCCACTCTGGAATGGTTGCCACAACCTATGCTCCAGGAGCATGAGTGGTGGTCAAAATCTCACACTTGGCAGAAAAAAGTGTCAGATGGGTCAGGTTACGGAAACTCCGGGAAATTTAGTTGGCCATGTTGGTACAGATTGTCAAGCAGAGTGTGGTAGTTATCACTCCTCAAAACAGCCAGAACTCAAAATGCAGGATAAAAAATCATCAAAATCGAGTCTTGCATGTCGTACAGACAAATACTGCAACACCTAATTGGAGTGGAAATAATGATACTTTAGTATAATTCTTCTTTTAAAATGCTTTTTCACTCACAAAAACAAGACATATGAGACATACTGTCACGCTTAACTTACTCATGCCACCAATCGTTACGTTCTATACATATAAGTTTTTATTAATATAAATAATATTCCATTGTTCAAATCTTCAAAGGATGTAATATTGCTGTTCCATATTTATTGTCTATTGTGTTCTTCTATTGAGATAAAAGCCTGCACTTGCACATGTGCCCATCAAGTACCGTGGGAAACAAACTTGCGGATTTGAAGGGAGACGCAATAATGGCATTGCAAAGCCCTGTTCACTATGTGCTAATATTGATGGTAACCATTGAAATGGTGGTTTGTTTATATATGGAATGAAATTGATTTGAGGGCTCCAAATTTCAGGACGACAATGAGAACAAATACGACCTTTCACCTGATATCAAAAACGATACAACTTCCGGGTAAATCAGGGGTCCCAAGACTATGGAAACAGACACTTTAAACAATGTAAGATATCAGGAAAGTTAAACAATGCAAACCAAGTCAAACAGTTGGTACAATTTATTGATTCATTCACACGCTTTGCAAAATACATAAAAAGAATTTTGTACCAAAGACATACGGCATGTATGTTCTATAATAAACAAAATAAAACAAAATATTTTCAAGATGTAATCCAAGTACCCTACTTCAAGGACTACTTTTATTGCTATAAGAACATTAAAGTATTTATTGGTGTTATTTAAACTCATCCTAAAAAATTACATATTCCAATATGACATGGTAAAAACTTATAGGTTGAGGAATTTGAATGACAGGTAGGAAATTTGAGGGCAAGAAAGTACATCAAAGTAAGCTATTTCGGGAACAAAAATAGCGCAGATTTTTGCATTAAGTTGGCTTATTTCTAAACTGGCTCCCCAAACATTAGATTTTATCTGAATTGATTGAACATTTATTTTTTTCAAAACAATGATCATAAATACCGTGAATGTAACCAATAAACAGCCAACTTAATAGATTACTGAAATGCCCTGGGTGCTTATTATGCTGTTATGGGTTGATATACAATCCAAGTGCTGATAGGGCAGTGCGCTTGTAAGGCATGTCTTAGAGCAGGCCTCCTAGACGCTAAAGCCCGCCGGCATGCGGCCAATACGCGACAGCGAGCAAGAAACAAAATCGGGTAGACGTCTTCACATTTCGCTGGAAGCAGGAATTGGACTTCTACTTTTGTACAAAATAGGCAAGATCACAGGACGGTCATTATCTCTAATAACCGGTCATACATGAAGATAGATTATTAAAGTGGTGGGGGGTGGGGGGGGGTGGGGAGGTGACGGAGGAAGATGTTTTTAGGATACGAATTCTCTCAAATTTCACTGGATCGGTTGTAGACCACCTACCGAGACGTTTGGAAGGTTATTGGGCAAAAGGTGCAAAAGAAAACCGCAAAACCTTGTTTGAAACTTGCCTTTTATCGTAATCGTTCCCCATAGAAAACCATGCTTTGACTTTATGTCGTGCACGACAGAAAGTACGATCATCTTATTACATAAAGGACGGGGTATTTCATCTTAGTACATAAAGACTGCGTATTTGGGCTATTCCCTCGGGTGATTTAATTCATTGATAAGCATTCCAATATGTAAAAAAAACCGGGGTCAAGAAAAATTGGGGTTGATTCTTTCTGGAAATCTTCCCCATGTCTCTGTAAAGTTGAATTTCTACAGTTGATTTTTGATAAATTGGACTCTTATTATGAGTTGTGGGACAATTTTTGAAAAATTTAAGAGTGGTGACGATCACGGCATTGATTGACGTATTATTTTTGCCCCGGGGGAAACACACTCAGATATAACGCGCTACGCAGCCGCTTTACTAAACACATGGGAAAAGGGTCGCATTTTCGCCATCGGACGTCGTTTTTGGGAAGAGGGGTAAATTTGCAAATGTTTTGACATTATGGTGTGTTTTGGAAAAATGTCATTGCCATTTGGCCGTAGAGTAATGGTTGATTGACCTTAGTTAACATTCCCGAATTTGATATGAATTCGACCCAGGGTAGCGTTCTGGACTATCCGCCTATAATGATTTTTATATCCTAAACCACAACACTTGTGCTTTGTATATATCGGCCCCTTACGGCGTGGATTATATAAAAAAAGCTATTGTCGAGATAATCTTGCAGTCTTCGATAGTTGCAGGGGGGGTCGGACACGATCGGCTTGATCTGGGCATGGGGATTCCAAGGTAATTCGGGAATTCTTACGTGTATTTATACGGCGCATCGTCCATGTGACATTGCAATCACCTTTTAAACCCTTCCTTCCAATTACAATCTTAGGAATATTATGATAATTTAAGAAAAAATTATTTACTTCAAAATCCTTCGGGGTTAGTGGAATTAACCCCGCTGTAAAATAGTGTAATTTCCAATAACGGTCATTAATTAAATATTTGTGACCAGGCCTAGCCTTAAGTCAAGTATGTGTGTGATCGTTTGATATGTGTAAGAGCGCCCTGTTACCGTTAAGTCTTTGAATAAGACTAGCACTCGGGTTACGCGAAGTAAATGCCGTCGTTGCGGTTAGGTTGGCAGGGGCTAGGACATGCCATCTAACAGCAACAGCGAATCTAAAAATAATAAAGTAAATAGGCCTAAAGATTATCGGTGTGAATATAACTACCACCACTTCTCAAACCTTGCTGCAAAAATGATGCCTACAAAACCTAATACCCTGAACATAGGCGCCCATGGCTACAGAGCTACGCGCTCTGTAGCCCGGCGCACCTATACACTCTAACCCCAAAACCCACCGTATCCCCACACAGCCAAACATAACCATTGCACATCTTGATGAAGCAAAATGATTGTGTGAGTTCCTAATGGCAGCGTAATAATAATCATTGTACAGCCTGTGATAACGCTTGTTAAGAGCGCTTTATAAATGCCTGCATATTATTATGCTAGCTATTGGTACATTGATCATTATTGACTATTTTAGGGCAGATTACAACAGTAAAGAGTTATAAATACAGTTTACATAATACTAAATAGTTTTAGTGTACAGATCATTGTTCTAGACATATATGTATCTTCACAAAACCTGAATACTTTTAGAATTAACATATCAAGGCACTTACAGAACAGTACTGCAGAACAGCCGATCAAGGTGACTTTGATGAAAAAACAAACACGAAAGGATAGCGACCGAAACAGAGCCATGGCCCAAATGTAGTAATGTACAAAAATTGTTGGAATGCATAGATCCTTTTATTGGATCAATGCCATTTATTATTAATATTCTTAAAAAAAACAAAAAACATATTATAAATATAATAATGCATTTTCATCTATATGTTACACTTTGGTTTTATCTGTTCGATATGAAAATACATAAAAATAACCTTTCATATACAATTCCAATGTGGGACGGGAGCTGAATTTGGAAGTGATTAATCATGGACGCCTTGTTATATACAATGGATTAGCTGATCAGTAAAATGCCCAGGGAGGGTACTCATATAATAAAAGCCTCTACCCACCCAAACCCCCCCCAATTTTTTTTTTGTTTTTTTAAAAAAAATAGTTGGATTTTTGGGCCATCAACAACCTTTCTCAAACAGGAGTCTATTTTTTAATTCTTTACAACTATCCCCCGACATCTCTTGGGCATCACCCCGGCATCGCCCAAACAGGAGAGAAAACAAGTGCCCTGGTAAACAGTGGCCTCATTTGTTGTGGGCATGATAGTATTTTGATGGATACATTTGACACCGTGAAATGGGTACAGTTATGTTACGCCATTTGGGTAGCAAACTAATGCCATATCCGCGGTCTGTTTTGAAGGGCGATTAACAGCATGCATATCACTTTTATAATAGAATTGACCCTCTGGTAAGATGCAAGCTATACTCCATTTACCTTCCTCACTACAGTGATGTCACCCGTGTTAGGCAGGTGTATTACGTATGTATTGCCCACGGCCTTTTTGTGTGTTGGCAAATTTTTTCGAAAAGCACGTTGGAAATAATGCTTGTGATTTAAGGGGGAATCTAGTCTTGAATTCCACAATTTCATAAAACTGTGTTCTCAATAACAGACGTGGGGTCTCAAGTGTTAGTTTGTATGCATACCCTACACCTTGTTGCATGAAAATTAACATGCGAAATATCGGAACATGTGACCTGTTGCCATGGTAATGGCTGCCCATCTTGGATTTTAAACTTTGAGATGTGTCAATACGGGAACATTAATATCTCAAAAAGATTTAATCTATTGAGATGAAACAAAAAGCAATTGGAGCTGAGGTTTAAAGCTAGTCAATGAATC
>JAMKCH010015305.1:0-25381 GCA_023653785.1 Ophioderma brevispina | reverse complement strand
CAATTTTTGGGATCAGAAGTGCGCTATTCCCACTGTGTTAATGTCCGCCCCCCCAAGCTACTATTTTTCTCATTACCCTGTGAAATTTTAGGGCTAAAGATTTTGGTGTGAATGTTATGAGCGAAAAGATTGCCCCATTGGTCGACGAATATATTTTACACAATAACTTGTAGGTTACACAATCACCGTTGTTTAGCATCCACTTCAAAACGGGTTGAAAATTCGGCGACGAAACTTTACAGATGGGGTTTCGGGGTGTGAAGGCCATTCTATCAAGATGAAAAATTTATAGACTTAAATCAGGCCATCCCCCTTTAACAGAATTTGTGTTGGCCCATGACGAAAGTTGTTGGAATGAGTATGAATTATTATTGGGTTGAAGCGAACTTCTACAAATAGTTTTTGCAAGTACTCTGTTTAATGGTTCAACAGGATAATCCTCGACATAGTATGATTTGACATCTCAAAAACACTATAAGGTTCAACTGAATTACTCACTGTTGACCCTTGTATCGCCTTTGGAAGTCGGTGTTGTGCTTTTTTATTTGCCTCAAACGATTAATTGTCCATTTACATTCAAGAAAAGGTACCGCGATTTTTAAATTTTACACTTCTTCTTTATTTTGTTTTCCCAACAAGACATATTTTATAAAGTGGCCAAAATGAAATCAATTTGTATTTGCAATAAGGTTAGCGCTAATGCAAATAATTTACCCAAAATGCGTTCATATTATTGCTTTGCCTAGATTGCCTAAATTTATACAAACACTTTCAGAACGGAGTTAATACCTTAATCTTTTGGAAAATTTTTTAATCAAAAGTTTATATTGAGTAAAGTGTTGTGGGGGCACACGATACAGTAAAATGTATAAGGTTAAACACACTAACTTAGTAGTCTATGGCAACTTTGGGCACGTTTCTTGCAAATTTTAAATCTCTCACAAAGGAAATGTAACATTATCACGCCAAAATACAGCAAAATTTGCCAAATGACCAGAAATGGCTTAGTTACGACAGACTACAACATATAGAGGTAATCGATCAAAATGTTTTCCAGTCGGTACGGTTGATAGAGCATAAAAGTTTAAATTATTAATACAGAGTAAATTGCCTCGATGCCGTGCAAATGTCAATTTATTTGAGAAAACATACCAACAATTCATGAAATACTTCACTTTCTTAATTATAAACCAGTGCATTTTCGACATTTTTAAAGAGATTCTTTAGATACTATGCAAGAAAATAGTGCCAACCAAGATGCGTTACCCTTACGGCAGCCTAGTTCGTGTGTATAACCCTAAGGGGAATACTTGCGAAAGAAGTATATCAAGTTCCCGCGTACGCATCCCAGTGGCATATGAATATTAAGTGGGCTGGATAAGACAACACCATGTCCCAGACGTCAACGAATAATAGCGCCGATATCGCCAAATATTCCTCAATTATTCCCTCATTAATTTGGAATACGTAGTTATTGCTGTGCACTCTGGCTTCAAAAAACGGATGGTTTCGAGGGTTACTTTTTTAATCACCAAAAATGACATTTCCTCCACATCCTTCTGCAGTTCTTTGAAAGAATTTAATCATAAGTAATCTTCTCGGTATGCTTTGAAGTCCAGCTGCCGAAGTGTGCTAACAAACCTACTATAACCAGATACTTGCAGTCTCTAGCATTCGAGGTAGACTGTTTAGTATCACGGGTTCCATCACTTGCATTTTCCCTTTGACTGGAAAGGTGAGTGGCAGTGCTACTGCAAGCCGATTTCTATGGAAAATCAGATCAAAAGTTGAATAGTTCTCCATTGGTAAAATGGATTGTCCTTTTCCATAGTCTATGGACCCTCCAGTCATTATTTCATATAAAGCTGTTACCCACTGAAGAAGTGTGGAATCTCCCAACATGATCACGTGCGCCCCTGACAGGCAGGCGGCAATGTATTCTGCAGACAAGCGCTGAAATCTGAACATTGCAAAACGAGAACCAGTTCCATGGACACCAATATCCATCTGGAAGTTTTGATGTGGTGACTCGGCGGGTGCCAGGGCTCTGCAAGGTGGCAAAGACTTCACTGGCAAAAATGCATTTGTAGCAAGACTTTCTGAAATAAAGCATGTTGAATACACAGAAAACTGTACGAACATGTGGAATGGGTTCATTTTATTGAATGGCTGACGACAATCTTTAGCACTCGCGAAGTGTAGGGGCGTTTTGTTTGCAATGCTTTGGATAAGCAAATTTGATCTTAAAATTATATCATAATTATTCGATTACTCCAGACTCGTGTGCCAATTCTGTGTAGTTGTCTGCTACTCCATTTATAGAAAATATTGGCGTAAGAAAAACTTTTAATTTAAGCAAATAGAATTACTGATCATGACGGACGAAGTATTGCTGATTTTCCATATAGAATGGTCTAGAAATTCAAACAAAAAGAAACGTTTAATATCAAATGTTTTAATACGTCTGTGATGACTACTACACTGATTGGATGACAAAAAAAAAAAAAAATATATACTACTAAAATGAGATAGGTTTGTCTGCCTGGCTATGCATTTCGTTATACTTTGCGACATATTAAGGCTGCTATTTGAGAAGGTAGGGATGACAGTCGAAGTTTGTTATCAGGGGTTCAGAGTGACTCAAAAGATCAAAGGTCATCTGGAGTCAATTTGCATAGAAATCCTATGACACAACCAAAGTTGGACAAAAGGATCACATCCAAATGACATTTGCACAAGAATGATCTGAGTCAAAGGTCACACAATAGGTCAAATGTCACACACCGAGGTCAAATGTCACACAATAGGTCAAAGGTCACACATGAGGTCCGAAAATGCAACAGTATTATGAAACGGTCCTATACCAGCACAATTGAAGGTTCAATACCATGCTCAGAACGGGTTGGTAAACAAAGCCGTCTCATTGTCTATTACTGATAGACATCTGTCACGGTAGATTGATAGTGGTTTATCAGACACAACATCAATGTACAGGTGACAGGGATCAGAAAAAAAAAAAAGCCCATTCAGGGGACTTTTACAGAAGGGTATGAATGACGAAGCCAGTGAAGTTCTTCTTCGTCTTGCGTATGAGGCAGCAGCCTAAATATGTTGTAAGCGTTGGAGCAACTCACTGTTGAGTGGTGGGGGTTGAGAAATCTGTGTCCACGGTGGGACGAAAGGTAGGGCATCATTGAGAATGTGATTCCCAGTCGTGATGGAGAACCACATTGGCAAACTGGCGATGGCCGCAGCCCCCATCGGTGCATATGCTATTGAAGCGACCGACTCTGTGCGAATCCGTTTAAGGTGACCAATTCCTTGCTTGGGAGATTGCTGCAGTGGTGGTAGTCTGTATTAGGTGTAATAAGAAGTTGATCTGGTCTGGGGGTATCTAGCAGGCCAGTATTCAATGTCTGTAAGAGGTTGAAAGGGGAACTGGAGAGGTAGCAGCGTGTCGGCAGAAAGTTCGGCGAGAGCACAGTCTGTCTACCGAGTTGGTGTGATTCTGTGAACAGTGTTATAAGAGGTGCTTGTTGTCCAGCAGGGCCTATTCAATAGTTATGCGGTGGTGTTCTCTTCCGAAGTATGCAGGTGCAATGCCTGAAAGCATGGAGGAATTCAGATGAGTAGGGCGGAGCAGCCAGTGACTGTTCTCAGTTCTCGTTGAGTCCTGTGTCCAGGCTTCTTTTGTGTGAAGCTGTTGCACCATGCTGGGGCGGGCATATTCAGCAGTGCCTGTAGACCAGAGCCAAGGGCAGTGGTGCGAGGAGTCGTGGGCTGGACCCCATGAAGAACCAGCAGTCGGAACACAGGAGGTGAGTCCTCGAAGATCCAATGGGGAATACGGACTCGAGGTGCTGCCTGTATGTAAGTTGCCGGTCAAGCTTCACTACCAAGTAGGCTTGGTGAGGATTGTATGGCAGAGGGGCTACGTTGAGGTTGATTTGAAAGTGGCGATGAGCCTCTTTGGTGTTGAGGTTGAAGGCAGTAGCGGGTGTATTGGCTTCGCTCAGCTTCAGTCTCAGGTCATGAGATTGCTGCAAGTAGCGGCATGTCTGTAGTAAGGTGCTTTCAATTCTGTACAGTTGCTGTCGAGTGGAGGAGGGCACGATCGTCGGACGTAGCCATAGGCTATTGTCTAGATGTGTTGAGGTCACTCGCTGAATACACAAGTTGAACCAGCATAGGAGCCAGTACAGATTCCTTGTGGTACTCAGTCACTCAGGCGACGCAGACGGGGATACTCTGCCCATACTGCGTCTGAAAAATAAAGCTTACGGTTGCAGCATGTTAATAACTGAGTTGTACAAGGTGGCGATCCGGGATGGTCCTGAGACGATGAGTGTCAGGCCCTGGTCCCACACAGTGTCGTATGCTGCAGTAATTAGGTCACCAAGATGACGCTTGCCTTGCGGCGCTTTTCAAAGCTTTCTCAATATATTTGTGAGTTTTACAATATGATGGACAGTGTTCCGGCCCGGCGAAATCTTGCTTGTACGTCAGGCAGATGGGGGTTTGACGACGGGCTCCAGCCACAGCTATTTGACCCCATACAAAGTATCTTATTATTTTTAGAACAATTTAGCATGGCGACACAATTTTGAAAAACTGAATGTAAAGTAGAAAAATGCAAGAGCTATCATCTCTGCCATAAAATCAGACAAATCCAATTGCGGGAATATTGCCATATAGGCCTGCAAAGGTCATGATTGGATGTTATAGCGCCCTATATGACCATTCTCCATAGAAAGAGTGGAAAACTAGATTTTTAAGAAAAATAATATTGCCCGCAATGAAATTTCGTAAGATTTACACAGAATGTAGTTAGTGCACTAAATATTCCAGATCAGTTGTCAAAAGTGTGTCGCCGGCGATAATTTTTGTTTTATTCTGATTTGTAATAATAAATGAGACGTTCAAAACAAGCTTGCAGACGGTCAAGGATCATCTCTCAAGGAGTTTGAAGGCGACAACGGTGGGTGATATTGGGTGGTAGTTCTTAGGTTGTCGACAGGCTTGTTTGGTTAAAGGAGTGCGATGATAGTAGCTTCTCCTCCAGATATTGGGTAAGGACTGAGTGGTAAGGCAACATGTGGTGAGCTCCTGAGGCCATCTAGACATCGTGGGCAGCATTGCATCAGGAACTCGCTGGTATGTTATCAGGGCCTGGGCCTTCCACTCTTTAGTGGCTGATAGCAGAGGTAAGCTCATCTAGAGAAGGATTTTGAAAGTGACCGTCCCGCCGGGGCTTCGACGAATTTGGTGAAATCTTTTTTGACAGAGCGAGGTGATCCTTATCAATGTTTTGACCCGACCATTTGCGGGCGTTGATCGGCAATCGAGTTGGCAGTCATGGACATTCGATGTTTGGAAATTGCCGGTGAGGATTTTTAGAGTCTTCCAAGGCCTCTTCTGCTGGAGTGGGTGAAGCCGATTCCTTGGACCGTCTCCTACCATGAGCGCTAACGGCGTTTCCTGTCCAAGGCAGTTTGTCAGATCTGACGCCTTGGATGAAGCTTCTTCCCGGTTAAGAATTCAGGAAATTATGTAAAGGTTCACATTCCTAATCCAAGAGGGATATAAACTGAACGACGGCAGCCACGGGGAGGGGTCTTCTTTGCTATTATTAATAAAGAGTTGACAGTGCTGTGTAAGAATTGTCCAGGCTGGAGGAGGTTAGGGTCTGGAGGTTGGACTCGAATTCTGAATCCACCATGTTCTTGAATGGTCCCAATCTGCCTTGTGGAAGTTCCACCTTTTCACTGCCTTTGTTGGTACAGGTTTAACAAGGCTCTCCTGAGCGATAAGTGATGGTCTGTGTTGGGATTCGGAAAGCGGTCGAGAAAACAGTAAGGTGAATGGAGATGGTGTTCATATGTTTGCAAAAGCAAGGTCAGGGTTTGTAGACGTATTCCACCTTCCAGAGTTGAAAGTGTCTGGTTGCTTTGGGTCGGTAGAAGTTGTAACCCGGATTTTGAGGCCCAATCCTCTAGGGTAACTCCATCAGGGTTGGTTTCCTGTAACCCCAGGGAATGCTATAGCTATGAAAGTTACGCCAGCGTAACTGCAGGGTGCACCATAAGTTGGTAGAGAGTTTGCTTTTGGGGGGGGGGGAAGCCGATGGTTAGGTGGTTGTAGAGTGGATTAAAGTTTAACGACAACTCAACACTTGTGTCATATCGTGTCATTAAGCTTATTTAAAAAACGTCAAAATCTTTGACCAAAACAAACACCACAATAAATTCAGTCACAAATTTAAAAGTTAAACAATATTTAAACAAAATAAGCTCCTTCAGGAAATGTATCACCTGAAGAGGCCTATATCTTGAAATAAGGTTTCAAATCTGGAGGGGCTTTTATACATTGGTGCATGAACACCTGCCCCAATTTGGGTCGTGAAGTTCATTTAGCAGGAGACTTAATAGGTAAGTCTTTGTGTCAGGAAATCCCGACGACTACACTTGTTTTGGAGTCGCTGTAACCTCTGAATCATGACTTACAATGTTGACAACGAGTCTCCTGATCAATAGACCTCCGGATTCTGAACAAAAGACGGATTTCCCAGGTGTGGTTGGATACAGTTTGGAGATATGTTGGTCCATGTTCAATTGCGGTTAAAAACAAAGTCCAAGTTCGCACAGAGGAGGAGGATTGAGGGATCATTTCATCATCAATGAGGCAATTATTGACACCTTGCAAAAACTGGTCTTGCGATACACAATGCTCCTATGCTACTGAATAAGCAACTAGCATCATTAGAGAGACGTGCAAATGGTTCCAAACTTACTTTATCGCTGAAAAAGTTTGTTTACAAAATCTCAAATTCAAATACTTTTGGGGCAACAAATGACATTTTTTGTACCCAGAGGTACCCCGTTTTTCTGAAGCTATCTCTTTTCTTAAACGATATAATTAGGCTAACATTTGTGCCAGAAATAGGATCCCTGCAAAAATTACAGTTCACTGCAAGAATAACCTCCCTTTTAAAAACCGTTCATTTCTACCTAAATGTAATCTAGCAACCGGTGAGATAACAACTGAAAATGCACATTTTAAGGTCCAAGGCCCGATCGCTAATTACCTCGTCCCCAGAAGCCCCAGATTTACCGGCAGTGGTCAAATTTGGTACAGAAGCAAGACTGCTATTTTTCTCATTACCCTGTGAAATCTTAGAGCCAAAGGATGTTTGGTTTGGAAGTTATGAAGCGTGAAATGGTGCCCAGTTGGTCGACCAATATTAATTCTCACAGTACTCTAGGGGCTTACAAAATCGTTAAGCTTCTCGTATCAAAACGGATTGAAATATCGGTGCGAAACTTTACATAAGATGAAAAGCTTCATATCCTTAAATCGGGCCATCCCCCTGTAACTATCAGACCTACATATCTTATTCGGCATAGTAATACCAGAGCATAATGAAAAAAAGAGCGATTGATAGACTACATGCTGGCCTATCAGTAATCCAGAAATTTTCTAATTACCACGGTAACGATTTCCATGTGGAACCACGCCAAGTATGATCCCCCCCCCCACTCTACAGAATTTAGTACTTTTATTACGAGACTGGTCACGGAGTGCTGTCATTATTCTATAGTCCCGCCAACATACTTCTGTGATGGCCATGCATGTAATGCAACACATTGTCATGTGCGTAAGGGGCGGAGCCTTGTGTTATCTGAGCTCTCGAAACCAAACTCTTACTGTTGTCTTTACGATAATCAGCCCATCATTACGGTGGATCAAACTCTAGCGCTTCGCGAACCGGGAATTTCGAGATCCCGGAAGGTGGGCTGTTTTAAGTCGTAAACAAAGCAATTCAAAGCTCTACTGGCTTAGCCGAAAATATCACAAATTATTAATGTTTGAGGCAAGATCGAACTGATATGCAGGTGAAAATAGAACCATACATTATAGCTGTGTGCAAATTAGTTACACGGCGAAATTGTATGAATACACAGAACAAAATGTTTTATCCCATGTAGTCCAGTTGACAATGTGTCGATAAATGCAAAATTTCGCCTTCAATTTCAACCGAAAATCGCAAATATCAAAGCCATTTTTTAAAATTTGGGCTTTTCAAAATATATACTGCCATGCGAAATATTGTTCTTAACTAAACCTCGTGCAACCTTCCTGCATTTTAAGAGATTTCTGATCCAAATTGATGATTGCCTTTTGTTCCCGCCAACAATTGTAAAATGCTCACGCGACGGTGCTAGTCGTGTGTATATGGAACTGCTTGTCATCACACGGCACGGTGAGTAAGTTTACTACCGAGACGAGCCTCCGGCCTCCTACTCTGCCTATCTACTGATGATGACGAAATTGTGACTGATTCATGCTTTCGCGAGGGCATTCTTGGACAAGCTTGGACAGATCAAACTTTTGGACAGGCAGCTGAATTGTGGTAGGCAAGGCAGCTCATGACACTTTGGCATGCCTGCTACTTAGCCTTATGGATAAACTTCTAAGTTTAAAGCCTGTAGAATCTTTCTTCAATTGGAACTTCATGTGCAATAGTAACCATAGCAACACCCATACCACAATCTTTGACATATCAGGATTTATTTTGGGTGGTGCGGAAACCTCGAAAAGGTGACTTTTTTTGGTAAAAGTGGACCTACCCCAAAATGGTCTTTTTTTACTTTTTGACCCTGATCACCAAAATGGTGGACTTCGTTGTCAATGTCTTTAAAATTTGGATCTTATTATGAAAAAAATGATCAAAAAGTGGAATTTTGTGGAATTTGGGGGGGTCCTCAAACCCCCCTGCGTATGGCGAATCCGTGGATTCATTAATTTGGGTGCCAGTCAACCCGGGTCACTAACAGCCACACCCACGGGTTTGGCCATTTTGTGACACCCATGACCTGATAAATTCTACGTATGAAGTGCAAAAATAAAGTGCTAAATACATCAGGGTCCTTTGGTGTCAGTGGGTTCACAAACCATTACACCCCCACACCCCACCATTCCAAGGGCTAATTATGTTTAGAATCTAGGCTGATTCTTACTAACAGTAGGTTAGTAGCATCATGCAATACTGGGCTAATATTTAGGGATGAGCTGGTTAAGGTTTATAGTAGCATCAGTGCACCAGAAACTAGGCTCATATCCAGGGAAAATGTACTAGCCTTGGCTGATGCATGCTGCTACTAGTTGTTAGTGCATGAGCTTCCATGACTCAGTGACGTAACCAAAAATCAGGCAGGATTTTTGTGTGTTTGTTCGGCAGTAAATTTCAGTCAAAGCTCAGGATTGAACGCTTCCGGCAATGGATATCCTGACGTCGCTGATTTGAGGAAGATAATGCACCATAGCTAGTATGGTTAGTAGAGGTAAGTAGGACATGACCCAAAAAATGCAAACAGTAAGGATTTTTGGCTTTTTTGGTAGTTTAAGGTAATCTTAACAATATATCAAAAGTTGCACAAATCGAAGTCCAGAAATGGTAATAAACTTGACATAACAAAATGGCCGCCATCCGCATTTTGAAAAAAATAAAATCCTCATATCTATGGCAATAATTGAGCTAAAAGGGACAAACAAGATGTCATTTCCTCCTAATTCTAGCAGAACTAACTCCATTAAAATTGGTTTTATGAAGTTTTGATTCATCTTGACCTCTAAATCCACTATGGCGGCCATCCGCGGATGTTCGAAAGTCAACTTCTTGTAATCCTTGTATCGGATGGGCCCAAAAGGACAAACAAGATGTCATTTCCTACTAATTCGTAGCATAAAACCATTAAAAGGGTTTTTATGAAGTTGAGAATCATTGTGACTCTAAATGACAAGATGGCCACTTCGCTAATATTGGAAAGGTACAAATTATTGTATCTATGCCTATACCGAATGGGCCAACAAAAGGACACAAAACAAGATGTATTCATTGCTACTAATTATAGCATAGCAAATCATTAAAATGGGTTTTATGATTTGAGATTCATCTGACTCTCTAAATCCAATATGGCCTCCATCCAATGTTTAAAAGTACAAATTCTTTATCTTCTGGTACCACATGGGCCAAATGACATATATGGTGTATTTTTTGTATTAAGTGAGCTTACGAAAATACATAAGATGGTTGTTGTAAAATTTTGAGAGCACCTTGATGTCTCAAAAATTGCATGTCCGCCCATTAGAAAAATGAAACACCACATAAATTTTGCTATTTGTCCAAAATGTAGCCTATTGATGTTTTTTATCAGCTCTATAAATCTATCACCATTGACATTATGTTTGTTTACGTGAATTGTGGAAATTCATTTGAAATAACCACACAAAGTACAATTTCACCACATCACCAAAATGTGGCCGAAACACTTGTTTGCAGTAGATGAGATCGAACACATTATTAAAGGTCCATGGCCGATCACTAAAGCCTCGTCCCCCCACCCCACCCCCCCCCGAACCCCCGATTTTACGGCAGTGGTCAAAATTTTGGGATCAGAAGGAAGAAAGCTACTTTTTCTCATTTACCCGGTGAAAGCTTAGGGCTAAATGTGTTTGGTTTTTGGATTATGAGCGAAAGTGTGCTACATTTTGGTCGACCAATATTAGTTTTACACAGTTACTCTATGGGGTCACAAAATAGTTTCTAGCTGTTCACTTCAAAACGGGATTTGAAATATCGGCCGCGACGAAAAACTACGATGGGTTATTGGGGTGAAGGCCATGTATCAACATGAAAACTTTAATACTTAAATCCGGCCATCCCCTTTAACTATTACTATTTAATCTTCAAGTTCATCATCATCTGAGACTGCTTCTTGGTCCCTGTTTCGTGGGAATGTCAACAAGCTGTGGTGTAAACTTTTTTCGGGAAAAGGTTACCTTAGCGTAGTATTGTTCCAAAGACACAGGGCCCGGGACACAATTGAGTTGAATATCTTTCATCCTTTTATCAAAATCAGGATCAATTGGAAGTACAAAAATACCTTAGAAACAAGTTCGTAACACAGGGTTACCATGGATGAATTTGCAGGAAAACAGATGTTCTTGCCAAACTGAAATATCTTGAAGTAGTATCGGCAACTATAGATATATGGAACAGAACCGATAGGAGGCAAATGTCATCACTAAATAAGGCTTCGAAGCTTGATATCATACACATGTTTCTTTTGTGTCTGTCCGACGAAAGTAAAGGTCATTATAGCCATATGGAGTAGTATCACCAGATCTGTGTCTTCTCCAATTTGGGTGTTGACCTACTTATGCCATGGTTATGCTATTTGCTATATCAACATTTTTTTCCAGCAAAATTTGTTTGCCTTTGATTACGTCTTCCTTATTTGCGATTCCGAGTTTTGACGCCATCTGTGCTGTCTTTGTGTTTGGTCACCAGTGGTGTATCTATTGAAGACAACAGATGTTTTGCCATACTGGTTAACTGTGAAGATGCATAATCTTCAGCATTGCAACTGCGCATCTGTTATTTCAAGCGATGTAAAGAGAACCTCCATCAACAACATAGTGATCGATCTGGCCACTGTCTAGGGGCGGCCTCTGATGGGGGCACATGTTCGTAAATTGGCCATCAGAAATCGTGCTTTGACTGGCTTACATAAAATATGGAGGGCGGATTGGTGACAGCCATGGCCCAAAGACACCTTTCTATGACAGTCTCAGATTGTGATTACTACTCAGGGAGTCTTTGAAATAACCGAGCTTCCTTGGTCATCAGATTACCTTGACAGCCCGAGCAGATACAATGATCTTGATAAGCTTGACATCCCTGTTGCTATCTCGGGAGCTATATAAGAACAGTCAGGGCTGGCCCTTCCATTTGTTGACTGTATCTTGACTATTGGAACAGATATGTTACATTGACATCATCACAGCATTATCCCCTGTGAAAAAATGTTTCTCAAGGCCTTTTCTCCTGTTGAAGGAGCATTGCTGTTTAAACTTAGCTGCAAGCTTGCAAAGTCATTCTTGTCTCTTGCCATGTGTGAAGGGTTATAGATGATTATGCATATTTTCCAGTTGACCACTAAGGCAAAGGCATCCGTTGTCTTAAAAGGGATACACTGGTGAAACTAAACACAAAAAGACCAACAAACCTGAAATCGCAATACCTAGGATCGAAAATTAGGTGACATCAAATTTGCCCAGGAAAAAAGACTTTCTCTCAAATGATCTGAATAAACAGTCTCTTTAAACTAATTGGTGACCGAATCCACAAAGATACTGATACATAATCTATGCAGAAGGAGATGCAGATGGTGATATAGCAAAAAGGCAGTAGTCGCTATGCCATAATTAAGTACAAAATCTACTTGGAGAAGACAAAGGTCTATTGATACCTACTTCTCCATATTGAAGAAGGGCTGTAATGGCCGTTACTTTCAGTCTGACACAGCAGACAAGGGAAAAAACATGTGTATGATATAGAGCTTCTGAGTGCTATTCAGTGATAGCATTTACTCTAATTTGATGTTTGTCCAGGCATTTCAGGTTGAATTACTACTTCAGGAATATTTTGGGTTGGCAAGACGTTCAAAGTAATTCATGGTGAACCTGTGTTATGAGTTGTCCAGAGTATTGTGTACTCCCAGTATGGGTCCTACTGAGTAGAAAGGATAGAAAGTTTGAGGTTGCAATTCGTGGTTGTCCCTGTTCAATGGTCAGCAATCAGTCTTTTTATGGTAATGGCATACCAAAGGGAATTAAGGCAGGAAAAACTAACGTAGATAAACCGCTGTGATGGGTTAATTGGTGCCGAGATAGCAATTAACCTCTTTTTCAAGGCTGGCCCCAATACTGTAGCAGGAAGTTTTTTTGTTGTTTGCTCCAGGAAGGGCATGGCAGATGTGGGCAGTGGAGGAATAAAGGATGGCTGACCCTGTTAGATCTTGGGGTCTAAACTGTGAGGAGACGGAGACGAGGGGCTATACTATGAGTTTTAGAATCAGTTGGTAAAAGTAGTTCAGACTCCTGATTAGTAGGTAGAACATACTGTTGAAGAGTTTGCTCAACTGCTCTTCGGTGTGATAAAACCTGAAAGATTTCAAACAACAACTTCCGCTGCCAAAACGCACTCTTAGGAGGAAATCGAGAACTTATTTACTCATGCAGTCGAGTGCAAGACTGATGGTCAAAATCAACGACTAGGGCGTCTCCCGGATGGGACACCTCCTGCACCAGAGTTGCACTGGGAAAATGCTCCGATTGGAATGGAATTGTCTTCAGGAGCATACATTAAATGACACCTGCATGCTGAAAGAATGGAATGCACACAGCTTGTGGACATACAATGTGGAATACCTTTGGATCAAGAACCAGTCTCAATGATTATTGATATGCTGTTGTATCTCCGTCTGTGCATCTGTCACATTTGGTGATGTGGGAAGAATGTGAAACTGTTACTTTTGTTACTTGAAGATTACACAATTATACACTGTAAACACCATATTTGTGTAATGGTGATAGATTTATAACTGATAAAAATTCAACATGGCTACGCATGTCGAGACAAATAGCGCACAAAAAAAATATCATTTTGATTTCTAAGAGATTTGTAATGCCAGGAATTAATAGAAAATGACATTAATTGTCATTGTCATCTGTCTGATGCTAATAGGAGGATTACACTGTTTCTTTTTTGTTGTCAAAATGTGGACAGTGGCCATTTTGAAGACATCAATATGACTCTCCAAACTTATAACAAAACCACTGAATGGCATTTCTTATGCCTCCAAAAATTCTAATATATATGTATTTGCCCCAATTTTTGCCCATCTGGTCGACAGAGATTCATACTTTCAATTAACATGGCGGATGGCAGCCATGCTGGATTTCGGGCCAAGATGAAATCTGAACTTCATCAACACCCATTTAAATGGGTTGTTATGCTAGAATTAGTAGAAAATGCTATCTTGTTTGTAGTTTGGCCCACCGGTCCGAGATACAATGATTGTACTTTTCAACATGGCGGATGTCACGGCCATATTGTTTTACATTTTTTTTGAGGTTAAGCTGATATCTAAACTTCATAAAAATCTTTTTAAGGAGTTGTAGGTGAATAGGAAAAATGACACCTTGTTTACCCTTTAGATCATTATTGCCCGCGATATGAGGATTTTATTTTCAAAAATGGCGGAGGCGGCCATTTTGGTTATGTCATAGTTTGAACAAAGTTCTGGGGACTTCGATTTATGCAACTTTGTTGCTATATGTTAAGCTGAACATTCTATACCACGAAATGCCCAAGAAACCAATTTTTTGGGTGGTTTCAGTGTGGGAAAAGTTCAATTTTGATCATACTAGTATAGTAAGCTTGGATGCATTAGCCCCTAACAAGCACCCGAACACACACCTAGGGTTAATACACTAGCCTAAGCGGGCGGTAAAACAATCCCTAGTCATAAGGTTCGTGTCATTAGAGTTCATTAGAAAAAAATAATCGCTAGTCATAGGGCCTATATTAAAAGGGGTTTAGCTAGTCAAACATGAAAAAAAAGGGGTCGTTAGTCATAAATTTAAATTTACACCCTAAACCCTAACCCCATATGACTAGGGATTTTTTTTTATATGCTAGCAAACCCTTTTTATATGACTAGCAACCCCTTTTTGATTGAATAACCTTAGACTGGCAAACTTTGACTTGGGAACGGACCCCTTAGGCTGATGCATCAGTCTATGGATAGTAGCTCTGGCTGTTAGCTTATAAATACCAAATGTGATTGAATTCACAAACAGCACACCAAATTTTAAGCCATAAAAATCCGGCATACAAAGAACAGGGCTTCGAAGACCCAGGTGACAGGTTGCATTCAAACTTTTTTAAACTCTGTGCAAGTAAAACTTTTGTATCCTGCATGCCAAATGTGAATGGTTCATGAAAATTTAAAATTTGTGATTTATAGAATATTCACTTTTAGCTTTTTCATAGAATGTAATTGGATGTTGAAATAATCAAATTCGAGTCGACTGTCAAAAGCCTAAACGTACCCAAGTCTGAATTGAATGTTAGTAGCATGTTTACATTCAGCTGTGCATGAACTTTCACACTGTGCAATGTGCATTAGTTTTAAAGATGATAAATCGTAAATTGTAATTCAAAGCCTGACAACACACCATGCACCTTTTTACATGAGTTTAATAATATGCACAAATGCTCTCTTAAGGTGGATTGTCTACTTGTACATACTCATCATGAAAACTATGTGGGGGAAAATTGCAGTGCAGTTTTCTCCTGAATAAAGACTAACGATAGTAGCATCAGCCTAGCGAGTACATCAGCCATCGATGTGTGTTAAATGTGCATTTCATGATTCCAGGCGACGCCTGTTCTAGTCATGTTTATAGAAATCGTGAGAAAAGGCGATTTAGTTGATGTGATCTTGCAGTTGTGTTATGAACAATCATTGTTTTCAGTGGTCCCATTGGCCACGGTGCTGTAAGGGTGTCGGTTCCAGTCAGAAAATTACAAAATTGCCAATTTCTTACAGATTACGACTGAATTTGCACATAGGATAGGCGCTTACACATGGATTAAGAGACTTAACAGTTCGATGATATAAAAATTTCAAAATTTTTTAAATTAAGTGTGGGGGGTACAAGGTGTGGATCACTGCCCCTTTACCTTTTCACAATAGTTTTTGGTACTATGACCATCACTATTTTTAACAAGGGATATGCCTACTTGTTTCAGGCTAATCATTGAAAAATCTTTGGAAAAACTTTCAGTTTCCTAAGAATAATTGTGCTTGCCCATGTTGTGTTTAATTCAGACACATTTGCCTGTAACTGATACTACACAACCTTTCATAGTCAGTTTCTTATATTAAGCAACAATCTACAATCCACACACAAAGTTGTTGGCCCACTTTACATGCACATAGCCAGCTGGGGTGCGGAGGAGTGCAAGAAGCCCGGGGGTCTAAAATGGAGAAAAAAAGATTGGACAGTTGAAATACGGACCAAATTGCACCAAAAAAAATGAAAAAAGAAAAAACAGCATGGCATTTCCCCTGGACCAACATTGGGGCTCTTCCCCTGGAC
This sequence comes from Ophioderma brevispina, assembly GCA_023653785.1. Classification (NCBI taxonomy): domain Eukaryota; kingdom Metazoa; phylum Echinodermata; class Ophiuroidea; order Amphilepidida; family Ophiodermatidae; genus Ophioderma; species Ophioderma brevispina. The sequence goes on along the minus strand of JAMKCH010015305.1, from coordinate 9,370 downwards.
CCCGTAGGGACTTTAAACAGCAGCTCCCAGCTCCTTGAACCGCATGTTGTTATTTGGGTTTAGTTATAACCCTCAGGTTTCAAGCCGTTCCATCCAAAATAAACTACGTACTTAGGTGTGATACAGAGGTGGTGGCACAAAATTATTAATGAAAAACTGATGAAGATGTTGCCAACTAAGTTTGTCTGTGATTGCTGCGGTCTACTTGACATGTGCACAGACTGCACATACAAAGCCCACATCCAATTGAGAAGAAAAGGAAACATAAATGAGCAGGTTGCAGAGAATTTGAGAATTCAAGCTATGCTGAATCTACATTGAGTTCTTTCAATTATCCTTTGCAAAAATAAAATGGGAAATAAACACAGATTACAGTGGTGTGAAATGAAAAGATTGTGGAACCTATTCAGTGTGATGATCCTTTTCTTTCCCAATATATAAACAAAACCAAAATAAATTTTCAAAAACAGCAAAGCAGCAATTTTAACGCAAATAGCTATGCCTGATTTAATGGCATCTTGAATTTTTGTGTGCGTAAGTAACTAAGCAGTCTATGGTAACAAGTAAATTACTGAACTGTACAAAACAGAATGGCGGCTCTAAAGGTTTCATAGTTTTAATATTGGAAAACAACCCCGAACGAAAAAGAAATGTAAAACAGTAGAGCTCTATTCACAGGACACATTACAAACGTACAAAACAGTGTATACTGCAAATTAGTGCATGCTATTTTGTTTATTTCAGTTGGGTTGATGTGCCTGTGAACAACAGCACAGGATCAAGTAGAAGGTAATTTTCTGAGCACAATGGCTTAGTTTCTAAAAATCATTTAAATCACTAAAGTGCACAAACATAACAAAATTTGGCACTTTCAAAAAAATTTTAATACTCGGATTTAATCAATTTGGGCGTTTAGCTTTATGTGGCCCCGAGTGTGTGGCATGCCCCAATCCCCAAAAGTTATTTAAAATGCGTGAACAGAAATGTACCAAAAACACCCCTACCAAAAATTCACAAATTAGGTTACCTTGTGCAAGATTACCCCTACAATCAGGAGTGCAATGGGTTGTGGGGTGATAATAATATAATAGGGCTGTTTTGATATTAGAGTGTATCGGTGCGCATGGCTACAAGCGCAGAGCTCTGTAGACCATGGCGCGCGTATGTTCAAGGGTATTATGTTTGATAGAGATTACTTTTGCTGGGGAATGGTTCTGGAGTTTTGAGTTATGCACAGGAATTTAACAGCAAGCATGATTGATGTGAACTTCATATTTTTTTTATTTTTTTTTTTTTTTTTTTTTTTTTTTTTTTTTTTTTTTTTTTTTTTTTTTTTAATGTCGCTGGGACCGATGCTGCCATAGAGAATTGCATGTAAGAATTTCATAAATAACCGTTTGGAAAATCCCCAATGCCAAATCGAGCAGATCGTGTTCCACATCCCTGTACAGAACCACATGTAAGATCTCACATCTGAATCGATTACGCTGTGACAACAGAGATACGAAGCTTGCGGCTTTGCAGTATGTAGTTAAAACGGTAACGAGATGAATAATTTTGGTGTCACGTGTCAGGTAAAGGTCACGTGTCAGGTATCAGAAATCAGTGTGCTCTCGGGGGCGACCGAAATATATAAATCCGACTATGTTAAATCAAGGTCTGTACATATGACCCGCTGCCCAAAGTGCTATTATTTTTTTCCAAAAGACACCGTATATTATGTCTAAACAGTACAAAATTTACCTTTTCCATACAGATTCAAAAACCGACGAACGATGACGGATTATCGGTTGTTTTTTCCCAATTTAGGATATACGTACTTCATTTTTACCTGACTGGGTCCCCCGAAGCAAAATAATAAAACCAATCAATGCCAGTGATTAGTGACGTCATCAAATCTTATTTTTCCAAAAATGGCTGTTATTCCCATAAATAAATTCCTTTTTAAGATTCAACATCTGTATATTGTTCTTAATAATTAATATTCAATTGTTCCCCGCATGAATGTGAAAAAGAGGGGTCAGAAGTATACAAAAATGAAAAATTAGTTTCAAGCGGCTAAATACCCTTACCGTGGGACGAATGAGCAGACGGATCCCCGTGTTAGTTGTAGCAGGCTTACAGCCACTTGCGCGCGGTTGCGGGGGTTATGCGTGCCGTGAAAAAAGAAGTTTGGAATCCAGATGGACTTCTGGAGGGGTAGACTTGCAAAAGGGGACCCTGGTCCCAAATGTTGAATGTTTTGCCATATATGGGGCACGGCCAAAAAGTGAAACTTTTTTAACCAAAATTTCAACCTTTTTCATTAAACATCCTTATATTTTGTTGCTTGCTGCATTGAAAGCAAGCCCCCATGGTGTTTATAGCATACTATCAAACAAAGTTGCATGGCTTGTTCCTTTAGAGGGACACAGGCAAATTTCCATCAGCAAAATTACAAAATTCCTCAAAGCCATAACGACCCTTTAAGAAGGCGGCAATTTTCAATTTTTTTGCCACAGTTGTGTACAGGATTGTATTAAGCTATCATGTGAATGTTTAATGATCAAAATTGTGTATCATCAGAAACGACGGGGTTTGCTATCAGAATCGAGGATCCATGATTATAATTAAGGCAGTGCTGGAAACACGAATTCTGCCAGTCCATCGCACAACACGAAAAGAGTGGTCTTACGGGGACTTGTTGCGAACAGAAAAAAAAAAAACCATATCGAGTTATGGTTAAATTTCAAATTATTGATGAGCCGGCCCTTTTCAATTTTGCTAGCGAACTCTTTCCAGGGATAGCGACAACCCCTTTTTATGTGACTAGGCGAACCCCTTTTGATTTATGACTAGCGAACCCCTTTGATTTAGATAGCGAACCCCTTTTTGATTTATGACTAGCGACCCACCTTTTTGATTTATGACTAGCGCACTTTTTTTTAATGATTAAGAACGGATAGCAACCTATTATGACTAGGCATTTTTGAATCAGCCTAGGCTGGGACATAACCCGGATGCATGTTGGGCTAGTATGCACTGATGCTGCCATGGAGTTATTGATCTCCTCGATTCAGCAACGGAAGTGCGATATCCAGTGGACGAAGCTTTAAATTACGAACGTTGACTAAAAGTGATGCAATACAAGAATGCCTGATTTTGTTGAAGTTCACTGATTCATGGAAGCTAATGCCCTAAAGTAACATCATTTGCACCAGCATAGGCTAGTACATTAGCCCTGGTGTGAGCCTAGTATGCCCTGTTACTATAACTTATAATAGTAGAATCCGCCGACGGTCAGGTTGAAATGCGAAAGCGTTTTACAAACGCTTATAGTGAATTGGCAGGCCTCCACGAATAAAATGGTATGTGAGGTTGAATTTGGCAACCTCAACAAACTAAACATGCGCATGCAGTTTTCATCTGTTGAGGATCTGAATTCACTAGCGCTTTTGCTTTCGCGTTTTACACTTAGACACCTAGAATAGTACTCAGCCCTAAATATGTTAGTTAGTATTACACGGATACTTATACTAACCTACTAGCTAGTTGTTAGCTAGCCTTATGTTCAATAATTAGCCTGGATGGGGGGATGTGGCCGTTTCGTGACCCAGGTTGACTGGCAACCCAATGATAGAGGTTAACACCAGATACTTTTTACTTCCGCTAGCACTGTGGGGCATCCCACGCCACGCCAGGACAGTGATTGATAACGGGTCACTGTAGTGTTACAATAGTTAACTGCAAATAGCTTCAAAAGATTGGACCCTGGCCAAGGATATGACTAGTCCTTACATGTGATAAACTATGTATTTGGTGTATCACTATGCTTACTATTATAGCCTAGGCTAGGACATGAAGTTCAAATCGACAGACTAGAATACAGGCTTTAAACTTAAAAGTTTTAACTTGAAGTTGAGGCTAATTAAGTATTGGCCTAATTTAGACAGTCAAGCCAACCCGGGTAGCCAAAACTGAGCTTTTTGATGATTTCCAATTTTCTGATATTTACAAGAATGCCCTCGAAGTCAGTTATCAATTCCATCATCAGCAGTAGAAAGCGGTGGAATGGCGGGATGACAGGCACGTTCCGTATCAACACGTATAGCGCTGCCGTGTGCACTTTACAATGTCAATGCCTGGCAGAAATGGCATCATACAAATTTGATTTCCAGAAATTTTCTTTAAAAAAATGCAGGATTAATGTTGCACAAGGTTTAGTTTAAGCACAATATAGCATTGTAGTCTATATTTGAAGCCCAAAATTTCCAAAAATGGCTTTTGAGATTTGCGATTTCTGTTCAAAAATTGAAGCCGAAAATTTTGCACTTTTTTCGACACACTTTTTAACTGTACGACATGGTGATAAAAACATTTCTTCTTTTTATTTCACACAATTACGCCGTTGTAACTACATTTGCACACAGCTATAACATGTATGTTTCTATTTTCACCCTTACTCTGTTCGATCGGCTTCAAACAATAATAATTGCGATATTTTCGGCTTAACCAGTAGAACTTTTGGCTGTGTTACGTTCAAAAACGTGCCAACTTCGGGTCTCAAATTCCCGGTTCCGCGCTGCGCTAATGGTTTTGCTTCTTCTAGGTTAAAAGCCCATTATAGTTTAGAAAATTCACTCTTTAACTGTTCGCACATCACGATCGGCGCAAGGCAACACAACGGATTTTGACGAAGCCTGTAAGTGGAAGTGATCATGAGAAGCTAAAGGGGCGGCTTCAAAACTAAACCGCCGATTGTTCGGCTGATTCTTGGTTCTTTTTCCAGTTGGAATGGTGTCTATGTGCTAAAACAATTGACACATGTTCAAAGCCATTAACAGCTGTCAGGCCAGCGTTTAAGTTCAAGCAGCTCATGGGTGCATATATCAGTGCAAGAATAAACAGGTCTATGCAACAAGTATGCACGGCTTACCTTTGGAAAAATATTCGTTGTCTCTCAGCAGCTAGTCACTGGTCGGTGAGTGCCCTTTTCTTCTCCTGTGCCATGAGGAAGTCATGTATTCCATCCTGCTCCTCGTGGATGACTGAATACTAAACCATAACGTCCCAATCCATTCTTGCCGTATCCATAAACACACTTGCCATCTGGAAGTGTAGTTTGTAACATATCGAACCTTACACACAGAGTCATGGTCGGCGGCTCATAGAATCCATCCACGTCTGGCTTCTGGAGTGGTACGTCGTATTGCAATATTAGCCAGTCTAAGGCTTCTTTTGGGTGCACTAGAGTTATGTTAATAAATTAAATTGTTGAAAACCCTGCATAAAAGTACAACCGTATATGATGCAATTCTTGTGATCGACCACGTGGCCAGCTGAGCTGTATGTTGAGTATTTATGTGGAGCACAGCAAACAAAAAAATCACCCACTTTTTTTCGAAGCCTACCCATGCAGTCTAATGCATAATCTCTACTTCATAAAATATCTTCCGACATAAAATGTTTTTGACTTGTTAATGTATATACTGTCATGCACCGAGGTTAAGCTCGAACGTTTATAGTTATGTTCACAGTTCGATCTGCTGTATGTTTTTTCACGGATAGCACTTTTTACCGTAAGGCTTAAGTCAGTTGATGGCGTAAGGGACATCTGAATTGCTTTTGTTGATAACAAGTTGGGTATCAGTAGACGAGAAAAATAAAGAAACCAACACAAATGCACATACTGTGGAGGTGAAATAAGCACGGGGAATATTAGCCACGATTAATGCGCATCACTGCATAGTTGTTGTTCGTTTAAAGAAATAATAGCATATTTAAGAGCGATTGAGATTTATTTTACTTTTGAAGATTTTTATTTAAGAAAATTAGATTTTAAATACTTTATAACCTATACCTGTGAATGGTTAAGGTCGCGGAATTATAATTCGTTACAAAAAGAAGGTATTTTTGTAATTAGAATAACTATAATTGGAGGAATTTCGTCATACAGAATCCCGGGATGTCCGATCCTAATTCAACGGCCGCTGGAAACACCTCTCCAATGTGAAAGAGCACTCATACCCCCGTCTACGCCCATCAAACAACCCGTCCTAAGACCAGTACTAGCTATTATCACAACATAATGTGCAAAAAATCTCAAAAAAAAAATTGAAAACTTGGGGACTCTTCGAAAATGTGCTATTATTGCTTTAAAGAACCGCACACTGGTAAAATTTCTTAAATATACTATATATATAATACTATATTATCAGTATATATTATATATAATATTATATATACTATATATATATATATAGATATATATATATATAATACTTATATGATACAATATGTGTCAATAAAAATGCCAGGATTTTAAGCGATTTTCCTGTGAAAATTTATGAACTATTGTGTTTATTTTGATAAGGTTTGATTGTCAATAATCTCATCTTGAAGATTTTTAATTTTTCTTTGGTTGTAATTTGATTTTGGTTTTGAAAAAGTTATGACAAGTTTCGTAAAGCCCTTTTAGGCAAAATAATTTGTATGATTTTGACCCCACACAAATTGCAACAGAAAAAACAATTTGGGGTTAATATACGCTGTGAAATAGTCCACAAATAATATATAAAAGTCTACCAAAAATGCAACCTAGTGGAAACAGGTAGAAATAAGGGGCAGCGTTTGTACAGGGGTAAAAAATGAGAATGTTCGAATGATTAAAATGATGCTACCAATTTTTGGAGCGCTACTCTAAGGTTTAACAAAATGGTTATAGTTTGCCCTATCTACGCGTTATTGTTTTAGTACATAGGCTCATAAAACAGTTCAGGTCATCCTGGGGTAAAATCATAGAATGTCCGATTTGATCGGTGGTTGTAAACTGTTAAATTTGTTCCACACTAGATAAGGTAAATGTAAAAGATTCTTTGTTTGAATTATATAAGATTACAGAGCATGAGACGGTAGACATTCCCATGACCCGGTAGCCCCAGTCCCATTTGCATTCCAATTAGGCAACGAATATTATATGATGGTGCAACCAGGATATTTTCGGGTCTGTACCATTAGACGAAAACATTTGACCAATTTTATAACGACGGATATATCTGAAAAATTTACCCCATTGTGCCTTGAACCTATTTGCTCATAACTATTGAATACAACCGGCAGTTATGGCAAACTATACCTTTTTTTAATCCTGGAAATGTAACGAACACGTTGGCAAACTTTTCGACGCTGGTTTTGGATACTTTTCATATTTTGACCCCTGTATACCCCCTTACCCCCTTAAAAATTATGTTCCCACTCCCTTTGATTGTTGAGTAGACGTTTGATATGTTGTTTTTAAAGGTATTCTCAATACAATTCTTTTTGGAATTGATTCTGTTGGAATTAGTGTTGGGTCAGGCCAGCAGTTCATTCTATTTTGACTGCCATTTGACTCGGGTTCCCTCCGATTTCATGACCTTAACACACGAACCAGTTATTCCGACCTGTCTCAATATCAGATTTTTTATCAAAATTTTGGAAAAACGCAATGCCCAGCTTATCCACATGGTCTGAAAATCACTGCTTGATTCCACCACCAATCTGCTTACAAGCCGCTGCATTGCACTGAACAGCCCTCCTCAAAGTGAAAAAATGATTTGCTCTGTGTTATGGGACTCGACACAAAGCGGTTTAAACCGAACCTACCTTTTTTATTTACTGGATTTAAGTGCCGCATTTGACACTATTGATTTTGACATTTTAGATGGATAGACTGACAATATATTTGGCATTAAAAACACTGGAGGTAGATGGGTTCAGTCTTAACCTACGTCCAACGTAAACAGTAGAGTTTTGTTGCAGGCAATTTTTCAAAGAGCCATACCATTGATTTGCCTACCACAAGGTTCTGTGGTAAGGGTCCAGGGACTTTTAGTTTAGTATCTACCCCTTGAAAAATACTAAAAAAACATGGGACTTAACTAATCACTATATGCCGATTCACACAAATCTACACAGAATTTGATCCAAAATCCTGGAAATAGTGTCCTGGCATTATTCAAGGCCTGGAAGTGTGCCAGTAAAGACATAAAAGAAATGGATGACTATAATAAACTCAAACTGAATGAGGACAAAACTGAATTTTTTATTGCTGCTCCAAAAACACTTAAGGCATCTTCACAATGTATCACTGAATGTCTGCGGAACTAAAATTGTACCATCACCAACTGTTCGTAATCTCTGTGTCCACTTTGATTCTGATCTGCTGATCCATGTCCTGCCGTATTTCTACACTTTCCAATCACTCAATTTCAATCTCAGAAACATTGCCCGTATGCGCGCCGCTACTTATGAGGAAACATGTAATCCTGCTGTAAAGATTCCACTTGTAATTTCAAACTGGAACTACTGCAACTCACTTCTATATGGTATTTAACTTAAAAGAAAAAAGGAGACCATCAATCTATTCAAAACAGGGCTGCAAGACTCATATTTAAGTCAAACCGGAGGGAGAACATAACCGGCGCGGATCCAGGGAGGGGGCGGAGGGGGCGCGCGCCTCCCGGTAAATTCTGCAAATTTCCTTTTTTTTTTCCCTTTTTGGGCAAAATCAGCCCATTTTAAGCTATTTTGGACCATTTTGTTACAGCCTTTCATCACAGACCCCCCGGTAATTTTTACATTTTCAAATCCTGGTCCTCCTTGCATAACCCATTTTAAACAACTCCACTGGTAACCTGTTAATGAAAGGATCATTTTCCAACTCCTTACACTAACATATAAGAGTAAAAATGAAGCTGCACCAATATAACACTGATAAATCTATTTCAATGATGCCATACTCACAACCTCAACAACACAAATGTATCTTCGATCCAAGCTGACGCAATCTCTCGTGTCAAAAAGAACATATGCATCTAACGGTGACAAAGCTTTCCGGCCATTCAGCCCATTTTTTATGGAAGAGCGTATACCCTGCAAACAATGCGTATGTCTCCTAACCTAAACTCATTTCAAAGCAAAATTGAAACATATCTTTTTTCCAAAGTAATTACTGTTGTTGTAATTGTTTGTTAAGATTGTAGCTTAAAAAGATTGTACTTTAAGATTTAGTGTTATCTTACTGTAAGACCCATTTAAAGCCTTGTCATTCTTTAGGCCTAAGGCCTATATAAATATCTGTTTATTATTATTATTCTGTTCAATGAATGGTAAGTATTGAAGACAATGCATCAACTGGTGTTTTAAACAACTCATGACAAGTGTCAATTATACTTAATAACTGGACTATCATTTTTTCAAAGCATCATGGGGGTCGTTTCGCTGATATCAAATCAAATAAAAAAGACTTGCATTGGAATTGCAATCTCACCTGAGTCAAAAGACATTAGAATGGATCAGAGAATCAGTTCAAACACCTACACTGATCAGCAATCATCGATCATTTATTCTA
>JAMKCH010015304.1:0-78278 GCA_023653785.1 Ophioderma brevispina | reverse complement strand
TTTCACACCAAAAAGGGCTGTATGATCAGTTAAAGGTGCAACGAGAGATTTCACATATCATTGAGAATTATATTAAGAATTATATTGAGGGTCTAATCTATATGAAATAACTACAAATGACTCAATATATGGACGACTCAAAATCTCTTGTTGCACCTTTAATTGCATTATGCACTCTATCTTTGATTTCGACAGGGCTTCCTGGAATATAAAATGATCCTAGACACATCCACAAACGTTGTCAGGCATGTAGTTTGTTCAGATAGTTTAATGTCGCAGACATTTTTTTTCACTTTCTTTGATGTGGTGTCCAAATATCATGTACCCGGATATGTGCATAGTTGCTATGCCGAGTGTGACTTTTTTTTTTAACACTTAAAACGACATGGTCAAAATATCAACCATTTTGCATGGTCACTTTTACTTGACACTAGTCGAAATCAACCACGTTCGGGGTTATTTTCTCTTTTTTAGCATCATATTGACCCTAAATGGGTCAATTTCAAATGACCCTAAATATAGTCATCTTTCACCAATCAAGTTAGTTGAAATCAACTGCATTTGGGGTTATTTTATCAAGATTTTTTTTTGCATCCTGATTAACAAAAATAATATTAAATATAGTTATATTTGATCTCAAAAGGGTTGTTTTTCAAAAAGAATCACCCCAATGTAGTCATATAATAAACAGGGCTATTTTTAAACACAATTTGGGGCTATTTTTAAACACAATTTGGGGTCAATTTTTTGACCAGATCAGTGGGGTCAAATTTTATCCTTTTGTAGTTGGTGTATAATTGACAATGGCCTGCAGGGTCAAAATTGACCCTTTTTGGGGTTATGTTTGACCCCGTATTTTTAAGTGTGTAGCAATGCATAAGACTTCTAAAGTTTGTATAATTTTGCAATTTAAAGTTAAACTTTGAACATGATGGGTCGCGAAACAAACCTCTGCCAACTCCTTCGCTTTTGTAACCAGCAAATATGCGTTTTCATATTGATTCTAAACACATTACCAGGAACATCCCTAGAGAATAACCGATATGATCGGTATTTTTTAATTCGGGCCGATTATGACCTTATCGGTATCCGCAAAATTCTCATTTTTTACCGATTTTCTGTACCGATTAAATTAATATCAAAGAGGTCCAAATTTGAATTAAAATTGTTCCAACCTGATGGCCAAACAGTGAAAATAAATCGAAACTGAAACAATCAATTTATTATTTTCTGTACACAAGAGTGTTATGTTGTTCCTAACTTACTATTTTGACATTTTAGTGGTTTACCCAAATCGATCTACTTTCTGGCAGTTTCTGGCTGTCGAAAACGGCGATGATAACCCCCCAAAAAAAATACACAGAAAAAATCGGAATCGGAATGAACCGATTTTGAAATTTTAAAATCTGTAATCGGTATAACAGATATTAGGGTGATCGGTTAGACACTAAACATCCCGGATGACTTGTTGCAAACCGTTTTTCAGAGAGGAGTTGGTCTTCAGTACTTCTCTGATTTAAAGACACTATCAGTGATCCACCCGAAAGAGTCAAAATATTTTAAATTTGCAGGAATAGCTTAAAAGTGAAGAATACGTCTGTAGAATTCTCATAAGTTATTTTTTCCAACGGAAAATTCATTGAAAAAGAAGAAAACAGCAGTGTCCAAAGATATGAATCTCCATTGAATTACGTGTTGTAGCAAGTGTCCGTATGGACAGTAATGACTGAAATATTCGATTCTGTTCTTATTAGGTTGCTTTTTGGTCCTTAACTTGTGAGGTATGTTAAGATACCTATACTTGTTACAAACATGCCAAAATTCAGATTTTTGATTATTTTTTTGATTTTCTGGTTGAGCAAATCACTGATAGTGCCTTTGAAACTAAAAGAGCTGCTAGTATAAAGCTAAAAAATCCAAATACTGTGAATATTAAATTATAATTATTCATATTTACTTAAAACACATTTTATTAAAATCATGTTTGTTTAAAATTTACATCTTTTCAGCACAAGTTCAAGGTCAGGAGACAACTTCTCTTTCTGCAATCAAACAAGATGCATCTGTCAACAAGAAGCACAAAACACTATTTGAAGTCCTACTCCAGAAAATGCCCCACCAGTCACTTGAGAGGCTGGTCGCCATAGCAATACGCCTCCATGGTGATGACAAGAAGTGCAATTCAAGAGTAAGAGACTGTTATTATATGATCAAGAGAGTGCTTGTTTATTCACAAAGGGCTTGTGTTCTTTACAATATATGCCTATTTGTCCATTAGCCTCTGCTATGACTTTTTAAATTTCAGATTTGAACAAAATAAAAATATTACTTGAATTTTAAATTTGAAAGATACTTTGGACAAATTGCCAATGTAATTGCAAAGTCTCTTTGTTTCATCTTGCAGTTACTGTCCATTTTCCTTATTCACTGTGCACACAGTGCATTCAATAGGCCTATGACCTGTCGTGCGTACTCTGTGCTTAACGCATAGGACATGAGAAAACTCACGTCGTTGCGAGAAAAGTGCTCAAGGGATTTTCTTGGGAGAAGCTCTAATTGTAGAATATATTATCATAAATAACATATGTGAATTTTATTATGATAGAACATTCAGAAAAATCCGAAAATGGTTAATTTATAAAGAGTTGTATTTTGGTAGGGTATAATGCTAACTCTATGGCAAAAATCACCAGTGATTCAAGAGGGCGCCATGGACAAACGGTTAGACCTATACTCTTCGTAGAAGCTGACAACCAAGATAAGCTTATTCTCTGCATGGTGATGTAATTTGGTTGACATACGATGCTGAAAAAGATCCGAAACGACCATTTCTAAAAGGCTTCCAACATGTGTAAAAACAGGCCTTCTCGCCAATGTTCATGCACACAGTGTGTGGGTAATCGCTCATCCATACCATGTCCTTGATCAGTGATTGGATGGTGCCCTGTGAAGTGGGAATCATTTACATACGATCAAACTTATGAATGGATTCATGTCACAATGATTTGGTTGGGTGAGCAAAAGGTCGAGGCCCGTTTATAGTGGACACTAACTGCACTATGTATCTGTCTGTCTGTCTGTTTATTGTCTTTAAGGCCCATGAAAGTCAATTCCGAGTTTATCGTTACTTGTTTTTTCCTGGTTGATGAGGTGACTTTTTCATTATTTCATCAGATTTCATTATTGACCTAAAATGTGTGCAAAATGGAAATAAATGTGCCGAAGAAATTTTCATGAAGGGTAAGGCTGCAGAAAAAAGCCCGGTTTTGCTTCAAAGTTATCAAAAAAAAATGTTTTACAAACAAAAATATATTTCCAATTGCTAAAACTGTTGAAAACGATGATATTTTGAAAATAATGAATTATTTTGGCAATCTTGATTTTTTGACGCGGGTATTTCTTGTCTCAAAAAAACGAGTAACGATAAACTCAAAATCGACTTTCATGCGCCTAATGGCGATGTCTGATTGTGATTACCAGTTTTAGCAATGAAACCCTGGGGGAGGCACTCCCATCTTGGAAGTGATAATGTATGTAAGGCCCCTTTTTAGCATCTTTGTCACCCAAAGACCCCATTTTTTTGGAAAATCTCACCCAAAGACCCCACATTTTTTGAAAATTTTTACCACTGTCACCCAAAGACCCCTATTTTGGGGGAAAATTTTGAAAATTTTAACCTAAACACCTCTATTCTTTAGAAAATTTTGCAAAAATCTTACCCAAAGATCCCATATTTTTGAAAATTGTCAAATTTGTTACTCGGAAAGTCTCTTTGTTTCATCTTGCAGTTACTGTCCATTTTCCTTATTCACTGTGCACACAGTGCATTCAATAGGCCTATGACCTGTCGTGCGTACTCTGTGCTTAACGCATAGGACATGAGAAAACTCACGTCGTTGCGAGAAAAGTGCTCAAGGGATTTTCTTGGGAGAAGCTCTAATTGTAGAATATATTATCATAAATAACATATGTGAATTTTATTATGATAGAACATTCAGAAAAATCCGAAAATGGTTAATTTATAAAGAGTTGTATTTTGGTAGGGTATAATGCTAACTCTATGGCAAAAATCACCAGTGATTCAAGAGGGCGCCATGGACAAACGGTTAGACCTATACTCTTCGTAGAAGCTGACAACCAAGATAAGCTTATTCTCTGCATGGTGATGTAATTTGGTTGACATACGATGCTGAAAAAGATCCGAAACGACCATTTCTAAAAGGCTTCCAACATGTGTAAAAACAGGCCTTCTCGCCAATGTTCATGCACACAGTGTGTGGGTAATCGCTCATCCATACCATGTCCTTGATCAGTGATTGGATGGTGCCCTGTGAAGTGGGAATCATTTACATACGATCAAACTTATGAATGGATTCATGTCACAATGATTTGGTTGGGTGAGCAAAAGGTCGAGGCCCGTTTATAGTGGACACTAACTGCACTATGTATCTGTCTGTCTGTCTGTTTATTGTCTTTAAGGCCCATGAAAGTCAATTCCGAGTTTATCGTTACTTGTTTTTTCCTGGTTGATGAGGTGACTTTTTCATTATTTCATCAGATTTCATTATTGACCTAAAATGTGTGCAAAATGGAAATAAATGTGCCGAAGAAATTTTCATGAAGGGTAAGGCTGCAGAAAAAAGCCCGGTTTTGCTTCAAAGTTATCAAAAAAAAATGTTTTACAAACAAAAATATATTTCCAATTGCTAAAACTGTTGAAAACGATGATATTTTGAAAATAATGAATTATTTTGGCAATCTTGATTTTTTGACGCGGGTATTTCTTGTCTCAAAAAAACGAGTAACGATAAACTCAAAATCGACTTTCATGCGCCTAATGGCGATGTCTGATTGTGATTACCAGTTTTAGCAATGAAACCCTGGGGGAGGCACTCCCATCTTGGAAGTGATAATGTATGTAAGGCCCCTTTTTAGCATCTTTGTCACCCAAAGACCCCATTTTTTTGGAAAATCTCACCCAAAGACCCCACATTTTTTGAAAATTTTTACCACTGTCACCCAAAGACCCCTATTTTGGGGGAAAATTTTGAAAATTTTAACCTAAACACCTCTATTCTTTAGAAAATTTTGCAAAAATCTTACCCAAAGATCCCATATTTTTGAAAATTGTCAAATTTGTTACTCGGAAAACCCCTTTTTCAAAGTGGGGCAATTTGGCTGTCTTTCACCCAAAGACCCCTATTTTTTCAGTCCTCTGTCACTGAATGCCCCTGCATTTTGGAAGCATGGGCGTTACAAAAAAAACACACCCATAGCCATTTCATATGGTAGTGCCGTCACCCCCCGGCCCCCCCCTGAAACTTAACAGTGTGTGTAGAAGATCACTTAGGGGCAGTGATGTTCTGTTACAGGCAGATTTTCCTGAAACATGGTGAACAATTTTGTGGTACCTGAGTTGAACATCATTTTTGTGTCGTCTGCAAAAATTGCAGAAGGCACATAAGGATTACTCTGGTTGTATGTGTGTGTCTGTGGTCAAAATGTTAACCCTTAATATATTTGCATGCCGCATGAGTTTCGTAAGGGCTATGATGATGTAACTTGGTGGAAAGGAGGGGCGGGGTAGGGTGACATGTTGGTGACCTCATGTGACCATGGTGACCTCATGTGACCTTTGGCCCCATTCACAAACCGCGATGGCAGACGACACTCGTGGTCCCTCGCGGAACAGGGCCAGCGGTGTTATTTTTTAATTAAATGATGCCACCAGGGCATCATAGTATGCCCTTCGCAAGCGCCTTGAACGAGGTCAGAGTAGTGGTTGGACTGGGCCTGCGAGAGAGAGTGGTTACAAGAGGCAGTGGATCTAAGGCCTAGATGGATTGTCCTTTAGGGGACTGTGTTAAAGTGCAAGAGGAGATTTCAAATAACAGGTGTGGCTAAAAAATTGAAATTTTGATCTTTGCACTGGTTTTTAAAGACTGTCATCAAAATATCCCCATTCTGAGAGGATTAAGGTGCGACGGTTTCTTTGGGTTCCAGAAAATGTGAAATTTTAATTTCTTTATAAAAATGCAGGTCGTTTTCTAGTGAAGTATAAGCACAAATCACCATTGTTTTCATTTTACGTTATTCTGTAGCCAAATAAAAGGTAGGGAGTATTTTGAGTGTCTCTTCTATATGAATCAAATCATACATATCACAGAAAATATGGAGATGACTTGGAAATCTCTAGTTGCACCTTTAAGTTTCAGGTTTCTAAGATGTCTCTAGCCCTATAAGATACCACAGGCTAAATATGAAAAATAGTACAGTAGCATTTGCTTACTTCAGACACCAAACTTTGCCACTTCCCTATTACTGAAGGGCCAGAACTTTAAAGTTTAATGATACTGTGAAAGTATTATTCAATTATTAAAAGATTCCTTAATGATCTAAAGTATCATTAATCTGTGGAATTGTAAGCATTTTAACACAGTGGAACAATGCTTGCTGGGCTAATTACCTATAGTTGAATAACCTGCTTAAGTGATTGAGGACATCTCTTTTACATTAAAATAATGTAAATTGATGGCTTTATTTTATGTAGAAAGTGTGGGTGGGAGGGAGCCACTCAGATTCACAGCCATGTAAGATTACTAAGTGAAGGTTGAATTACCTGCGGTACGGCAATCGGGCATAAAAGTGTTATCGTGCGAGGCCTTAATGGATTATAAGTTTAGTGACTAAAAATGGTTTTCCCTCGTTGTGGAAAAGCCCACCATTGAAACATTAATGATCTTCCAATAAGAGAATTTGCCATGTTGTTACAGTTAGATGCTAGGATATAAGAAATACATGGGTATGCTTGCTTGGTATGACGTGGGAGTGAGGAACATTTCAGAAAGCACAGATTTAAGATCATTTCATGGCATGCGTTTTGTAAGGAGAAAAAAGGCCAGCATAGAGGACCTGCAAAACAGCCAATGATCACTGATATGCATAGCCCATGTGTTGCTACATGCCAGGGGATGTCAAGGTGGGATCTATGGGGTGTGACTAACTTCATTCAATAGCCTATTATAGTGCTTTTACCTTCCTTGAATCAGTGGAACATCAGCAGTGGGCGTAATGGCCATGGCCACTGCCCCCTGCCCACTGTTCAAGGAAGGGAAGGAGTATAGGTCCGGGGGGGGGGGGGGGCGGGCATGAGTATGTGTACTGTATAAGTTGATTGACCCTCTTTTTTGCCCATCTGATAACCAATGACCCTGTTTTTAAAAATTTGACCCAATGACCCTTTCTTCATCTAGTGCCCATTGATCCCCTTTTTTCATTAAATGGGGATCTTTTTGCAGTCCACTACCCAATGATCCCAAGATCCCCACATTTGTCATTTCAAAATATGTACACCAGAGCCTTTGACTGGAAAAGAAAAAAGCTTGAAATTTTTGTTTTAAATCCAGACTTTTCCCTGCTTCTGGGAAAAAGTCACCTCCAACGCAGGAAAATCGCCTCAAGACCACTTGCAACTGGCAAAAAATCGGCCCCCTCAAACTGGAAAATTTGCATCCTCTGACAAGTGACCCATGTTATGCCCCTGATTTGTGTGAAAATGTCTGTTCAATTTGCAACTTTGCTAGTAAACACAAAACAATAAGTCCTCCTGGTAAGTTGTGATCTAATTTTTCTTAAATTTAGTTCAATTTTTTAAATAAAAATTTGATTTACCATGATTTTTTTTGCAGATAAATTCCACAGATGAAAAATCTACTGCAGAAAGTGACAAATCCAGCAGTGCCAAATCCAAACCGAGGCCTAAAACCTGTCGCTGTCACACTGCAAGTTTTCAGATTCTTTTTAGAAAACACTCTACATGTGTGTGCATCCAGCATTTTGTCTCAGAGTGATTCGCATGTGTACTGGCCCTCATTAATATTATGAGGGTTGGTAGGAGGAGTAAACCTTGTAAACTTAGAGAATAAGAAATATTATACAAACTAAGGTAGGCAAAGTCTCAAGAAGGGGGGTTATGGTGTAGCATGAATATTACCGTGTGTCCCAAAAAAAACGCAACACTTTGTGGCAGGCGCCAAGGTTTGGAACAAAAGTAGTGAATACTTATTTTTTGTTGTAAGTAGAAGGGACTATTAGCTAATATCCCTGAAAAATTCATAAGGTTAGAATCAATATTTTTTAGGATAGGACCCCAGAAATCAATTAACTAGCAGGCCCATTTAACAAAATTGAGGCGCTATTAAACTACAAACACGGCACTGTACGATTTTGCGCCAGAAGAACCACCCAATATGACCTCTTAGTCCAACCACCCATTTCCTTTTTTAAAAACACTCCTGCCAACTATATTAAATTAAAAATAATATGTGCCCTGGTAATAACAGATAAACATGCATTTTAACACAGCTTAAAAGATTCGAAAATTAAAAGGTATGACAACAAGCTCTTCGTATTGTCCAAATAAGACACACTGATTAGAGCTAATCATTATCATCATTGTGTGACGACACACAGTTATCTAAACCCAAACTTTAATGACAGAAGGATATACTGTATATTATTGCGTTTTGTGTTGAAAAACCACATAGGTTTTGACTTTCATGAAGTTGAGAATGTAACGTTATTTTCAGAACAAGCAAGGGCAGCCCCCAAAGCATTTATATTTTGTGTAATAATGGAGTTTGCTATGACTTAGTAAACTTTTAAATCACCATGAAACATATTTATCACCAAATAAATTAATATTTTTCATTATCAGCTTAAGTATAATTATGTAAATGCAGTCATTTTACCAAGTAGAAGTGTTTTCTGTAGAAATTTGGGCAAGTAAAGTTGATTGCAATCAATATCGTATATGCATCTGTTCTTCTTGCCAGTCTTGGTTACCAGCTCCTCATTTTTGGAAAATGGGTTCTGCGGGTTACTTGATTGTTATGGTCATATCTTAAAAAACTATTGATTAACTTTAGACACTTTTATGGGATATTAGCTAATAGTCCAATCTTACTTTCAAACAAGAAAATAGGCCACATGCTTTTGTTCAAAACTTATGGCGCCTGCCCCCAGTGCTGCGTTTTTTTTTGGGACCCCGGTATTACAGTCATATGATATGATTAGAAAATAGCAAACTTTATTGGATGATGTTAAGTGGATTTGAGATATTAAGTAGCTTTGTCGTTTTTCAGTTTATTTTCCTTGCTCCAAACATCTACAATACTTGGCAATCAACGGCCAATTGTGATGGAAATATCAAATATGTAGCTTTGAAATGACCAATTTAATGAAAGAATAAAATTTCATTTCCATTGATGGCATCAATATACTATTTTAAAATTTTCATCACAATCTTGTTTGTGTTTATATTGTAGTGGTAAATACAATACTCTATGTAAAATGCAATTAACTTTACAAAATCAAATCTAGTTTCTTTTTCAATTGGCCAAGCCTATTTGAAGGAATGAAACCAAACAAAGTGAAAACTTGCATTCCTTGATCATATACCAACAACAACAATAGTTAAAGTAGATTCAACCCAGTGTGTCACTTCTAGTATTTTTCCAAGGATTAGCATCGAACAAGGGGATGTGCAGTGGATTGAAATAAAATTCCAGGCTAATCATGAAACCATTATCACCTAGCAGAGCAAAATCAATTCTGTGCTTAAGGAATCATTCCAATTTAGTCAACGTAAACACATTTATAGCTACATTAACTTTCAATACATCTATACTAATCTTATGTGCTTCAACCGGTATTCAATGTAACAGGTGAGTTGAATATTTGGACTTTAGAGTGCTGTGCTTTGGATACAAAGGAATACAAAAGTCTTTGTACTCTCTATGTAACATGAAACGTAGCCATTTATCGAGTTTACCTCAGGAAACAGGTGAATCAGGCCACAATATTCTTCCTCCTCTCCCAACTAATCGCGCTGTCCAAAACTTTTCGCTCGGTTACACGATTGGGTTGAATCTACTAATAATAAGCTGTAGCTATTACCAAACATGGCAACACCAGGCCTGCTTGTGTGCCATGTTGGGTACTAACAAAATTATGTTATTAAAAAACATAATTTGTTACAACACACTGCACACTCTCTCATTCACGTGTGCCTGCAAGAAAGGCAAGAAGGCCCTATCTGCCATTTGTCAGAAATTTCCATCAAACCTACTATATTTTCAAATCTTGTCTTTTTTGGATTATTTATTGACACTTATTTTTTTTTTTGGTTAAAGAGCAAAAATTGGAGAAAATTTGTCTGTCAGATACCCAGAAATTTGTTGGTCAGAATTACTCCGACAATCATCACCATTGATTTTGTTGGTATTGCATAATCACGCATCAACCTATTATGATTTATCTGTTATGGATCATCCTAGTTAAGAGTGAACTCTGAGCATTGCACAAATGTGATTACTTTGAGTCAACAACCTGTCGAGCTAAGCTAAATCTGTGTCTCCGAGTCTCATTATTTACTAGGGATTCACAGTGAATGCCCTATCGTAACAGATTTAAACCTGGTGTGTATTCATTTCAGGTCTTAGCCCTGTTGAACCAATCTGATTTAACAATACCTTTTGCTAGGTGGGTTGTACCTTGTGCAAGATTGCCCAAACAAGAAGCCATATAACTTATGCATGCAGCCATCTTCCGGTAGCCATTACCATTCTGCCCACGGTCTATTTGGAGTTAGGCAAATGAACCAAGAATGGGCCCCTGTCCTTTGGATGGGATGTTAAGCTGTTGGTCCCATGTACAGAGAGTAGTACTTGTACATGTACACCACAGTCAGTTACAAAAAGAACAGGGTGTTAACCCCTGACTTCCCAATCTGTGACCTGGAGGAAGCACTTTGAATCCTTCATGAAAAGGCACTACAGGGTGTCCCAAAAAAGTGGTGCAAGCAGAAAATCTCAGATTTTCAAAAACTGCTGAAGTTGTGAATTTCATTTTCATGGAGGTTATTAATTGTACTCTTTTGTAGAACTCGTGCAAAACCCATGCCACTCTGTCCACGCAAACTAGAGATATAATCAATTATTATTAAGACCGATCTGTTGTTATCCTTCCATTGGGATTTACACGGTTAAGTGATTATAGGTACATCAGGTAGATTCGTGGCTCGATCGAGTGCATTGAGTAAAATAATGATAATCTCAGAACGGAGGTCATATGCTACTAAATTAATACAGTGCTGTATAAAATTCTTACATAATATCTAGCAATAGTAATTTTTAAAGCTGACAGCCTGGACAAGTACTCATTCGAAAGGACAGTTACATGGTTGAAATAGTCAAGTCGGGGTGTATCTAAATTAACAGATTTTAAGAAAGCAATGGATGTTTATGAAATTTTAGATTCAAGTCAAATGTTAAAGTAGACAAAATTAATAAATACAGGATCTCTAGATTATGTTTCAATGAAAAATGATGGCACATCTTCCAATTATGTTATTTATAAAACCTTCACCACAGACGAGAAACGTCAAGAGAAACGTACCGGTATCTGTGTGGCATTCACATTTGGGTCGATGGCAGGCAAACAGGTCATGCCGAGCAAATGACTTTAATGTCACTAAGCTATTCATTGCTTGTCAAAAATGTGACTATGATATTCAAAACACATGTGCCACTTAGTATACAAGTACAGTTATATATTCAGCACAATGCTATTTATCACGAAAACTGCACAGGTATAGTAGACATTATATTGTGTTATCATTAATTATTTAGAATTCCACTGTGGGCTTAATCATTGCGGGTTTATTGCATATTTACCATTTGTTGAGTTAATACAAGAAAATATTGTGTGCATTTGTTGTTTCCTCAGTTTTAATATTTAATAGTATGCCATGAATACAGCAGGGACATTAACTTTGTTGGAAGTCGCTCATCCGACAGCCAGAACGGACAATGATGTTAACTGTGTTAAATCCCTTGGAATGGTTGAAAAAACAGATGCCTTAATAATCTGTTATATCTCTGGCTTCGTGTGCAGATTGTCATGGGATTTGCCAATTTATACACAAGAGTATAACAATATCCTCCATGAACTGCACATAATGAGAGCTCGCAGTCAGTTTTTGAAAATCAGAGATTATCTGCTTGCACCACTTGTTTGGGACACCCTGGATAAAATAGTAATTCTACATTATTATTATTATTACTTAATTTGGAATGGAATGAACGCTTTGCCTCAGCACAAATGGCAGTGTGTGTTAAATATTTATGAAATGAACCAGCTGCACGGGATCCACTAAAATTCATTTTTTGAACTTCCATTCATGATTCTGTCAGTTCAAACCATACAGATTATCTGATTCAATGCATGAATTCAATATATAATGATCAAATGTGAACTTGTGACCATGATTTGTTTTCAGAAATTTGCAACAAGTGGCAGGTAACACTAAACGGTGATTTAAAGTGGAAGAGTGGTCACTATCCAACAAATTATCCTCTTTTCTATACCCTGTTCAGTGTAAGGCAGGATATGACCCCAGGGACACATTGACCCTGCTGTTTTTTAACCTCACATTCAACATATATTATGTGGAGAAATGCCAAAAGTAGTAGTAAAATACAAGATACTTATCACAGTATATTTGTCATAGATTACATGATGATCTTGGTCATCTTCAATGCTTAGCTCAATATAGTTGATCAAAATGCCATGTTCATTACAGTGAATAGATTTAGGTAAAGTAAAAGTAAATTGTCGTGCCGAGCAGATCGTGGTGGAGTGCCCATCTCTGTCTTTGCCGTCTGGGCCAGACCTACTCCGTATTATTTTGCCGTGGGGGTTCGCCACTCCTCACGCACAGCAAGTCGGTTACTTTCCCAGCATGAATAATCATTGTACCCATTATACAACTGGGTGGAGGAGGAGTATTGAGGTAAAGTCGTCTGACTCAAGGCGCGCAAACGTTGGCCGAAGTGGGACTCGAACCCACAACCTTTGGAGTGCGGGGCGATGCTCAATCACTGGAACAACGTGGCCCACATAGATTATAGTATCTATGTGTATTGCATTGGCATTAAAAGAAAATTTGCAGGATTGGTCTCAACCATGTACATAGTTAGTTTTGCCTTGTGTAGGTTTTCCCAGTTTTCCTAAACATTTTTCATTCAATTTCATTTTTATGATACGTTTAAATTCCTCCCGATAAAAATCAATTTGCTGTTTGTTCTGTTTAATGTCGTCTTTGGTCAAGTATTTTCAAACATTAACATTAGTCAGTTATTTTAGCATAACATTTGCAGTTATTCTTCATATAATTCTGTCCAATTTTGTCCTGACTATAGTAATAAGCTGTTCAATTGTTAAATGCAGTTTTGTCTTTATGCAAATTAATTTCATAGATTTAGCATTGCATTTTGTCCCATTGTCATCTTCAGTAGAAAGCATTTAACATGTGCATGTATAGGTCTATAGCCTACTTATGTTTCATTTTTATTGTTCTTTTTGTGGGTATGTCATGTTTTCTTGTTATTTTTATATATTTTCAGATTTCTTTTTCCTTTTTACTGCTTTATTCTGTTTTTTTCAATTTTTTTTTTTACCTGTTTCTTAAATTAGGAAATAAATAAATATAATATTCTATTTATTTTTAAGAAGCTAGGTATACCGAAACAAAACAAACCTATTTGGTACTGTGACAACTGACAAATCTCAATTTGATACAAGAAGGCCTAAGTAAGTAAACATGACATGTCTGTGCTTCAGAACACATGACAAATTTCATTGATAAAAAAATAAACTTTTTTGACCAACGAAAAAATCCATTTGTAAATGTGACAACTGCCAACAGGTGGGACGAACTACAGGCAATATTGGACGAAAAAAGTGACCATATGTCGAAAATAAGTGGACAAATTTGGAAAATAAATGCCTATTGACTAAATTAAAGTTAACAAATGCATGCATGGGATTATCGGACGAATTTAAATATTACAGATAGTTAAATGAAAATGTTTTGAAAATAACTAGGAAAACCTATACTTAAAAATAATTAAAAACTTTCATATTTCCCAAAATCTATGAATGTCACATTAATTGACAGTAAATTTATTTAGCATTCATATATATATGTGTAAAGGTCGGGTTTAAGTTTTCACAATATTTATTTTCTAAAATTAAATTTAAATAAAAAATATGTTTCAGATCTTGTGCCTGCTCCAAAGATGGTGCATACTGATTCCTGAGGACTTCATGGGAGACCAAGTAGTGCGCAAAGAGGCTTCCGTTCTTCTACGGAGACTAGGCACCCTCAGTAGTTGTAAAGAACTGAACCATGTAACAAAACGGATTTCAAGCTGTTATATGTCAGCCTCAACCAAATAGATCATTTAGAGGTCGAACCCGGATTCAAGCTTCACATCTAAGACACAGCGTGCGTTCTCTTCAGCATAGTGCGAGCTCACTTCACAGTTTACGCTTGCTCTCGACAGATTCGGACCAGGGATCTTTTAGTTCACCAACACACAGGGTTGGACAGTCTGTGTCATCCATGAGCACTGTGTCGGGAGGGAGGCATTCATCTCTGACATCCAAAGCGTCAAGTACTGCGTCGTTGAATACCATATCGAGCATTGCCACTCTGCCTGTTGTGGATAAGACAATTGCATGTTTGCCCATCAAGGAACTGGATCGTCTGTACACTCAGGTGAGTCGTATGAAAGTAGAGCATGTTTGAGATTTTTGTCCACAATCATGCAGAGATGTAACTTTTCTGGAAATTTCCGGATTTTTGGCCATAAATAAAAAAAAATCCGGAAATGTAAAAAAAAATTCAATTTCTGAGATCAAAGTGTTAATGATAAAGGTATAACTGCATCAAAAACACAAGCTTTAAGTACCAATTTATTTTGGCGAAGGGGTTTTGTACCCCAAAATCGCGTAAGAAAATACGTTCCCCGGAGCTTCACCGGATGCTATGCTAAAATTTGGCCTTCCCGTCGGTTCAAATTTTGGATTTTCAGGAAATGGGACTACTCCTCTGTTACATCTCTGATCATGGTCCTGGATAATAACCAGTTGAATAATCTCATAGAGGAACTATTCACTATTTTTACTTCAATCCCCAACCTTAATGTTTCACTACAATTTCTAACTCTAAAATATATAACATGATGAATTAAATTTTGTGCATGAAATGCACTCAACCCACAACCTTTGGGTTACAAGAGGAGCACCAATACTTGCTTGCCCCACATAATCTGAGCCAGCAGAAGTTTTATTTTGTAATACTGAAATAAAATACATTAACAGAATAAAGCTTGTATCATGAATATGGTGGTGCTATGAGAAAAGTTGGAAAATGGTCCTGGTCCAGTATTTTGGGCCCGAATTGGGGGCCGATTTGCAAAAATCAGAAAAAAAAATGGATCAGATAAAATATGTCAAGAGCCTGCCAATTTTCAGCCAATAGATTGAATGAAAAAAAGGGACAAAGTATAGTGGGTGTTTTGCCAGTGGCCAGGTTTTAAGTAGAAACAGGAGACAAGAGTTGCTTAAAAAGTTAACCTTATCCTCTGAAATTCTTCATCGGAACTTGTGGCAAATGTGGATAACACAGATTTATTATCATCGTCGCCAATTCAAAAAACACAAAAGTTTAAAAATTTGAACCACCAGTGCAACTCCTATGAGTAATCACTTGGGTCCGTCGATCTCTAATAGGGCCTATACGAGGCAAATCATCAGATCGGATTGGTGGATACTACAAAAAAATATCGGCCATCGGATCGGTAGAGGAAACCCTGGATCGATTAATCTCTATTAACAACAAGGTCACAGAATGGTGTAGTGACAGCACTAAAAAGAAATTCTGGGGAGGGAAATGAGAATTTCAGGGGGAAAAATGTTTTTTTGCAAAAATCTGTGGTTCTTTTCTTCCCAAATTGGAACATATTTATTTTTTGCTACAGATTTTCTTATGGGGAAACTGGGAGAAACCTAATTCAGGGGTTCCTCTTTTCCCCATGAGCACTGCCACTGAAGAGGGATACTTCCATTTTGAGTTGATAAGGAGGACTTGTGAAATCAAGGGGATATCAGTGAAATAAAACTTGCTAAAACGGGTCTTTGGGGGAGAGATGGTCTTCTTAAATGCATTTTAGTTTCATTTTAGGGCCACGAAAAAGGCATTGATTAATGTGAGGGCCTAAGTCGAAGTTATATTAACATTTTTGAACCATTTTGTTATTGGAAATAAATAATAAAGTCTATAAATGAATGGTCTTTGAGCTAACACTTTAGCTAATATCTGAGATCTTGTGTGAGACTGGAAAATTACTAGAAATCATGGTTTTTGGGGTGGTATTAAGTCAGCATGTAATTGGTCTTTACTATTTTACCCAGAATATGGGAATCCTTCTCTGTCCCGTGAAAAGGCAAATACCAACATCTGACCATCAGGATACCATTGTGTGTAAGAAATCGCTGTAAACTTACAGACATAAAATGCCGTAATTTCCACAGACTTTTTCTTTATTTTTGAACGTGAGATAGACATTATTACAGAATATTTTCAGCATAAAATAGGCACTGAACAAGGCCACATTAAGGTGCACTTAGAGATTTCAAATAACAGGTTTCCCCAACATAGAAAATTCTGATTTGGCATTGGTGTAAAGCTTTCTATCAAAAATCAAAATGTCCCCATCTGAAAGCAATGAACTGAGAACTGTTTCTTTAGTGCAAAAATTTTGAAATTTCTAATTTTTGATAATAGGAGCAAATAGAAATTCGCCTAGATTTTTCTGTTGAATTTAAAATATAACTACACATCAACTTTTGTTTTCATTTTAAGTTATTTCTGTAACTAAATAAAAGGTAGGGAATCTATTGAATCTCTAATCTGCATGAAATTACTAATATCACAAGAAAATATGTGATAACTTGTGAAAATCTCTTTTGCACACTAATATACCTTGCAGTGAATCCTGGCAGAATAACATAGAGCGTTTCATATAGAAGTCCCATTGAATGCAATGATTGATACATTTGAATTCCCGTCAGCGCGTGTAATGACGTTGTGGGCATATTGCTTACGGAATGAAGTGCAAATACCCCTCATTTGCATCAATGGGGACTTCTATAGGAAACGTCTACCAGAATAACACAGCCGAAAAAATATTATTGAGCATGATTTTACTTATCCTCTTCAAAGGCATGCAAGGCTTTACAAGAATGTTTGGCAATTCCATGCTTAACCTTGCAGTGTTTTGAAGATAATAATAATAATAATAATAATAATTGGTATTTTTTAAACAGCGCGACAGTCCACGTCAACGTGCTCAAGGCGCTGTGGCGGCTGCCATGAAAGACCCTCAGCACATCAGAGAAACCCATGATACCCCCAAAGAAAAAAAAACACAAGAAAAAATGTTTTTTATGCCAAGAATCTCGATGTTAGAAGCAGGAGGACGACCGGAGTACCCGTAGAAAACCTGCGGAACGAGTATGGATCGGAACCAAATTCCCATAAAGCCACCGAGAAACGAGCCTGCTCGGGAACGACCCGAGACTCTTCGGTTAAAGGCGATGGAAGATACGCTGCGCCAAACTCGTTCCCCACAAGGGGATGCCCGTACATCATTTGGGAAGCCATCTCAAGAACCACTTGCCTTAGACTTGACTCTAAATTTAAAGTATTTAAAAAGTCAATCCTATAGGATTGTAGTTAGGGACAAATTAAAACAGATTTTAAACCCTAAATTCTAGTTGCTTTAGATTCATAGATTGATTTATAATGGCCTAATAAACTCATTTGATAAATTACATTTAAAATTAGGTTTGGATTTAAAATTAATCCTATAGCCATAACATGTAAATCTTATTATGATTAAATCTTAGGCAACTAGGATTTAAAGGTGATGACCCAAAAAGTATAAAGTGTCAACATGATATAATGGCCTTTATCCCAAAACCCACTGTAAAAGTTTGTCACCGATATTTCAACCCTTTTGATGTGAGGAGGCTGCTTTTTGTAGTCTCCATAGAGTACTGTGTAAAATTAATATTGGTCGACCAAAATGGGGTCATTTTTGCTAAGTAATTCCAAACCAAACATCATTTAGCCCTATTAAAATTTCACAGGGTAAATGAGAAATTAAAAAAAAAAAATCTTCAGATACCAAAATTTTGACAGACTACTTGTAAATCTTGGTTCTTTTGGGGCTGATGCTATTAGCAATCGGACATGCCCTTTAATCTTTAATTTATTTTGATTGGTCCTTAACTCCATCCCAAAAGATTAACTTTTAAATCCCTGAATTGAGAGTGAAGAAACTTAAGTTGAACTCCAAGTAACTGTAGTTGCTTGCCTGGTTCAGAGGGTTTTAAAGCTAAATTTTCAATGTTTAGATGTGTTTTCTTCATAGGCATAAATCCCGGGGGATGGGGGGATATATCCCCCCAATATTTTGATGAGGGGGGATGGTCAATACGATCATCCCCCCTAATGTTGATGCCCATTCATGTGTTTTTGACCCAAATAACCTCATATTTACCATAATAGTTTAAAAAGGTAAATTTCCGCGTACTTCGGCGCATTTTGTTCTAATTACAAGTATATTAATGATTTTAGCTTATAAATGGCAAAATATTTAGCACGCTTCGCGCGCACATGCGCTAGTAATGCATTTTTTCAGCAAACCCCATTCCAGTCATTAAAATTTCATCAACCCATACCCCCAATGTCGAAAAGAAATTTACGCCACTGGTTTTCTTGTCCAAATAATTGTACTAACTGTACAAGCACATAACTTTAAGGTGGAAACTCAAATTGCAAGCTCAGAATTAGAAGCATGTAATGCACTTTAAAGTAGAACTTTTAATAAAAGGTCTAAAGCAAACATTTACTATGTAAATAGCTCTAGTGCACTTTCAAGCTTTTGAGGTGTTAAAGGCAATATCAGTGATTTGCTAAAATTTGCTAAATCAGAAAATAAAAAATCATCAAAAATCAGATTTTTGCATGTCTGTAACAAGTACAGTGTCCTAACATAACCTGCAAATGATAAGACTAGAAGTAATCACCTGTTACGGGCCAGAATAGCCTAAATCATGGTTCTAAACAATGCAGGAAAAACTTCATTGAACAAAGCAGGAATTTTGTGAATTTCTTCACTTTATTACGGTACGCCAAAAAGGAGAACCACTGGTTGGTTGTGGATCAAAACCAAACATAATTACACATTAATTACACAATACAATCAAAATGTTTATGGTGGCAGTTCATAATTTCATAAAATTGATTAAGTCTAGGAGAAATAGATATGATATTCAGTTTTTGTGAGATATGAAATGTCCTAGAACTTATTTAGTGGGCGACCTGCATTTAAACCCTATAATTTTTAAACAGTCCGAATAAAACCCTCCATTTGTCATGTCAGAAGAATGAAAAATGTTCAGTCAAGTGGTCACAATGTGGACTTTCCAACATGGCGATAATTAAAATTCATGTC
The DNA here is from genome assembly GCA_023653785.1 of Ophioderma brevispina. Lineage (NCBI taxonomy): Eukaryota > Metazoa > Echinodermata > Ophiuroidea > Amphilepidida > Ophiodermatidae > Ophioderma > Ophioderma brevispina. Next base: position 58,848 of record JAMKCH010015304.1, on the reverse strand, counting down.
CATGAATTGTTCGCAAAACTCATATTTTAATATCGGCGAGCTGGAGTAACATTTATCATGACCGTAGTTGGGATTTGTTGGGAAAATAACTGCTTATCAAAAAAGATACCATATATCGGCGTAGAAACTAAGGCGAATCTGAAAACTTAGAATTCATAAATATAAACGAAAATTCAAATATGGCGGCCAGTGACGCTATCCACAAGCGTGGTTTGAAAAGCTTGTCAGTGACACAAAGTTGAGTTGAAGCTTCAGTTGAATCATTCCAAAGTCCAAACGCCAAACACTGCGTTTAATCTTCACCAACAGGGTCGCTGTAAAAACTAAGTCCACAGATCAAGCAAAAAGTAGAAGCGACATGGAGAAAATTACTTCATCCTGACCGACTCTAACCACCAGACCGACTCTCCGAGGGCCTGCTGACATCCAAGAAAACTCTCCACTGCCTAACTTGAGGGCGCTAGTAATTACAGATCACCTGAGGCAGTAATCTATCAGAAGCAGTCGGTCGCTGGTTGCCAAATTTAATTAACTAATTATAACTCATATTTGCCACCAATAACTTATTATTTTCAAACAAAGCATGGGGGTTTCATTTAAATATTCCTGACTGTAACACACCTTAAGGACAAAATCGGATATTTTAATCATTACTCTCCATACAGACACTTACTATAACACGTAAGTGAATGGAGATGCGTATCTTTGAACACTGCCATTCTCTTCCTTTTCTGTCAATTCTTCAGGGGGAAAAGGGTTGGCGTAGCGTATCTTCCCTCACCTTTCACCAATGAGGTCCCGGGTTTGATTCCCGGCAGGGGCTTGTTCTCGGCGGCTTTATGTGAATTTGGTTTCTCGATCCATACTCGTTCCCGCAGGTTTTCTCTGGGTACTCTGGTTTCCTCCTGCTTCTAAAATCGAGCTTCTTGGCATAAATCTGTTCATAGCGCCTTGAGCATGTTTACGTGGCTATGTCATGTGTTAAAAATATTCAAATTATAAATTATAATTATAAGTTATTATTCAGTTGGAAAAAGTAACTCGTGTGAATTTTACCGACATAATCTTTCACTGTTAAGATATTCCTGCAAATTTCAAATGTTTTGACTCTTTAGGGTGAATCACTGATAGTGTCTTTAATGACAGTGGGCAACCGCAACATGCTGATGTAAAACCCTCATAATGTTGGAAAATTGAGGGTGCTTCATTTCCAAATGAGCTGAGTATACCTTTAAAAGCTTGATGTTGGCCACCCACTTCCTCCACTAGCCTTATTTTCTGCTAATAGGTGACTGATCAAATTTGTAAAGGGAAATTAGTCTGTATGTATTGCTGCAAGCATGATTGTTCTGGCGGCATGGTGCCCACTTATTATCATGGGTTTCATGACAGCAGCAGGCCTTTCCTGACCTATCTTTTACTCATTAGTTTGTGTCATTTGTCAGCTGAGCGACAGATCCCGGATTTTGAGAGGAACAAGGGGAGGTTGTGAATTGTCTGTGCGCACTCTCTGGTTTGGTGATGTTTGACTTAATGTATTTATGGAGGTACTTGGTATGTTGAGATAGCAGTCATTAGTCAATAAATCAGTTGGATGATTTATATAATACATCTAGGAATTTTATTTTCTCTGTTTCGTGGTGCTTTTGCAGAACATGGAGTTTTTGTCATAGCAAAATCTGTTGGTGTCATCTGTCCGTCTGTCTCTCCACCTGTAATCGTCAGATCCTGCACCCCATCTATGTGACACTTGCACCACTTGTACCATTAGTATCTACTGCTACTTGCGCTGTGACAACATTATTCATGCATATTAATGAGCTCATTTGCATACTTGGTCTGATTGGCTCATTACTAAAAGGGTGAACTTCTACCAGACCCCAATGTCCAAAAAAGGTAAACTTCTACAAGATCCCAGTGTCCACATTTGATGGGTAGTAGTGGATGCAAGTTTTTTTTTTTTTTTTTTTTGCCCACTTATTATCATGGGTTTCATGACAGCAGCAGGCCTTTCCTGACCTATCTTTTACTCATTAGTTTGTGTCATTTGTCAGCTGAGCGACAGATCCCGGATTTTGAGAGGAACAAGGGGAGGTTGTGAATTGTCTGTGCGCGCTCTCTGGTTTGGTGATGTTTGACTTAATGTATTTATGGAGGTATTGGGTATTTTGAGATAGTAGTCATTAGTCAATAAATCAGTTGGATGATTTATATAATACATCTACTGAGGAGTTTTTTTGCTATTTCATGGGGTTTCGTGGTGCTTTCGCAGAAGAAAAGGGATTATGTCATAGAAAAAACTTTGGTGTCATCTGTCCGTCTGTCTCTGCCTGTAACTGTGACCCTTGACCCGATCTAGATGACACTTGCACCACAGGATGTCATTAGTATCTACTGCTACTTGCGCTGTGACAACATTATTCATGCATATTAATGAGCTCATTTGCATACTTGGTCTGATTGGCTCATTACTAAAAGGGTGAACTTCTACCCGACCCCAATGTTCAAAAAAGGTAAACTTCTACAAGATCCCAGTGTCCAAATTTGATGGGTAGTAGTGGATGCAAGTAATACCCTGCAACTGTGTCATCACTATTTGCTCTAAAATTTATTGGAAAAATAGCCAATATTTATTCAATCTGGAGCCAAACTTTTTTTAAATTTGCAAAAAAAAAAAACAATCAAAATTTGAAGGAAAATGGCAATTGGTGTCAAATCAGGCCCAAAATCTGCATATCTGTATAGTCCCATTTTCGGCAAAACATGGTATAGATATGCAGTGGCGGTATCAGACCTCTTTTTCAAGGTTGGGGGAAGACGGGGAAAAGTGAAAATCTGGGGGGCCAAAATTTGTTAATTTTTGGCCCAAATCGCTGATTTTTGCCAGGGGGCAAACTTAGATCAATATTAAGCACACCGCTTTAAGGGACTTTCAGAAAACAAATCTAACCAAAAACCTCTACAAGAAAAAAAGAAGGTGCATATTGTTGCTTTAATTGTTTTGGAAAAATCTCAAATTATGGTCAAACTTTAAAATGACTTCAAATTTGAAACACTTTCTGGTGAACAACAACTTTCCAACTCGGCTGGTTAATTAGAAAAGCCAGAATTAAAATTCAGAACCATGTCTTCTACATAGGGTACACAAATTACAAGGTTGAATAGACCAATCTTTACTTTGCTCAGTAGGGATTTTCCTGTCCTTAAATGGCAATATTGCTCTTGCCACTAAACCTTACTGTGCTTTTAATATTGAAATATTTGAAATGTCAATCGGCTCTGAAAGCGTATTTCAATTGGGCTGTTATACTGGCAAATGTCAAAGATCACCAAAAGGCATTGAATTGAGTTTGAAGTAACTATTAACAAATAAGCAGACGCATATTTTACAATTCTTAGTCGAGTCTTTTGTTGGGTGAATTTAGTGATAAAGATTCAAAAGCTCATAGTCGTTTAAGCATGTAATGATTACGTTGTTTCACCTTACAGATCGGGGAGTATCCTATTTGATTTGATATTGGGAAATGTCATGGACCACCAGAAGGCAGATTTAAATAACCTTTGATTAAAATTGAAAATATGTGGAATGTAATTTTGAAGGATATTTTCTTATTGATAGATTATCTTACATAATTTACAGCTTATTGTAAATTTAGCATATATGAAAATGAGCATGTTTCAAAAATTCCATCAAAAGTTATTAAAAAATAAAAATACAATATGGTAGATCACCCACAAGGGAAAATAGCCATTGATATTTGCATACAAGTTCAGAGTAATTTCCCTTTCTGTCAGAGTGTTTTCTTTCAAAGCTCATTCTTTCAAAGCTCATTATCTATTTAGCATGTTATGATTAGTTTGTTGACACAATCAGGCCAAACAATTTAAGCTAAATATAGTTGAGAACTAATTTTCTATTTAACATGTTGTGAAGAGTTAGTTTCATATGTAGTGAGGTTTAGATCAAAAGGGATGCCGACAGTACTGCATTTTCCAGGCTAATTCTGTGTGTTAAAGGCAGATATACAATGTTTGTCAATTCGCCAGGCTTGCCATTTCACCTAAAGGAAACGTTAGTCCTACGAGTACGGATATCTAGTTGGGTCATCTGGAGCAATTCCATGACACTGGAGAGCATAAGTTTTGTCTTCTCTTAAGGTTAACCCTAATAATGCCCCATCTGTTTCTAGCCTATCTCCTAGGAGGGAGTGAAGGAATTAAGAGAAGAGACGAAAGAGGAAAATCAGAAATTCGGGTCGGTCTCAACCAGGGCCCGAAGGCCAGTGATAGCACGCTACTATGGTGTTGCTGTTCTGGCCAGCAATTTCGTGCCCATATGTGTGTGTGTGTGTTTGATGATGCAATTGCTGCATTTGGGCCTTAGTGCATTTTTCTCCCTCAGTGCATTTGGCATTTGTTGGTGTTTGGTACTGTTAGAGTTAATTAATTAAAGACAGTGATTTATCATGATCTGAAAGAGTGAAAATATTTGAAATTTGCAGGAATAGTTTAAAAGTGAAGGATAAGTCTGTAGAATTCTCGCAAGTTACTTTTTCCAACTGAGAAATCAAGAGAAAAGGTCATAAAACGGCAGTGGTTATCAAAGATACGAATCTCCTTCAATTACGTGTTTGTAACGTCCATGACGGCGACAGTAATTACTCAAAATCTCCGATTCTGTTCTTATTAGGTTTTTTCTGGTCCTATCATTTGCAGGATATGTTAGGATACCTATACTTGTTACAAACATGCAAAAATCTGATTTTTGATGATTTTTTAGATTTCTGATTTATCAATCACTGATTTACAAGGATTAAAAAGGTATAGTTTGCACTAGCTACGAGATATGGTTATGGAGATAGAAGACAAAAATCTTCAAATGGCGATGGTCATCACCAAAGGTGAAATCTTTAATATTGCTCTGATTTCTTTAAAATGGGCTCAAATTGTTTATCTTTCCTTAAAGACTGCAACCAAAATATTTTACACTGTTTAACATATTTCTAAAGTTCTGAATGTTGAATGTCCCAAATGTTCTTTATGGCAGTGCTGAATCTACTCAAATATTAGCCTACATCAAATGAGACAGTGATTTTAAGCATTTCAATGTACATACTCTTGTTAGTCATGAAGCATTTCAAATGGTTTGAGGAAAAAAAATCTATACTTTATTGGTTATGAGGAAAATATAGGGCCTAATATCCTGACCTTTTTTGTTGTTAAAACCTAATTTAAGTTTAGCTTGCGTCTTATTGTAGCATCTTCAAACAAATTAAGAGAAATATATCTGAGGTGAGAAATGTCTTTGTGTCCCTTTAAAGAGACACTGGCACATTAGAAAAATAGTGTGCCCTCATGATTCTTCAAAATTGATATTTTTGCATGTTTGTAAAGCTTTTATATACACTAGCCCTCACCTGAAATGATTGAGACCAAATCAATGCACTTATGGGTAAACACAACGATTTAATAATTAATGTCGCTGGCAACATTAATTCAGCAGACAACAGAAATGGTGTTTAACACAAGAAAACAAATGCTGTATGCATGATTCCCAAGGCATGCACCCTGTTTGACCGGTCTGTGACCTTTGTGGTGTTAATATCAATGAGTACGAGTCTATGATATTCATGTAATATACACTTTTTTGATTAAAGTTATGGAAAACTTAAGAGTTAGCCTACAAATTACCTGGATGTTTTTAACCTCTTATTAAAGCCCCTATCTGTTTTTGAGTATGTTACTTTTATGTGTAAAATGTATCTCTATTCTTCCAATGGCCTAGACTAGCATTTGCAAGAAAATTGAAGAAATGTCTTTTTTTGTGAAAATGTGCCAGTGCCACTTTAAAGGATTTTAAATCTGAACTATCTCAGCAAGCATTTTCTTTATATATCACTATAATGGGCCATTCTTCGGTCACGTTTGTGACCAAAAACCAGCGATTTTTTACTTTCAGCCCAATGCTGTTTTGTCAACCTAACCAATCTATTATTACTTTTTACATTATTTAATAACCTTCAGTCCAAACCTAACCAAAATAATGTTTCCACTTTTGGTAGATTGGTTATTTTGTCATGGTTGCCACCAAAAGTTTGGTCACATGTGTGACCTTCTGATGGTCGCAAACGTGACCAAACGTTATTTTCCCCCCAATGACAAAATAACCAATCAAGTGAAAGTGGATATATTATTTTTGGTTAGGCTTAGACTCAAGGTTATTAATAATGTAAAAAGTAATAACAGATTGGTTATGTTGACAAAACAGCATTGGGTTGAAAGTAAAAAATCGCTGGTTTTTGGTCACAAATGTGACCGAAGAATGGCCCTAATGCTCATATCGTGGAACAGGACACATAATATTTGAGCCAATTGCTTCAGTGTTGCAGCAATACTTTCATATCAATTTAGGATGTCATGGACTGGGGGTCATGGATCTTACCAATTTTTCTCCATGTCATTTGGAGATTATTTTCTTAACTGAACTAGATATATGGAAAATCACATGAATGACACCCTTTGAACAGTATTGAAATCCCTGTAGGAGCTTCTCCAAGGGTTGGAGTCTTCTTCATTAGCCTGCATCAGGTATAATTCATCACAAATCATGTCACTAGGCTACCGCTTTATTGAAAATGTCATCATAACTTATGGGCATTTTGAAATACTTTTTTACGGAGACAAATCTGTGAGCAATTCATAAACGAAAGTGTATAGATAGAACATTCCTTGGATGTCTGCTAGTCAGTCTGCCGCTGCTGTGGTTTGATCAATTTGTTTTGTGTTTATCTATGACCTATATGCTAGAAAATGCTTCTATTGTGTGTTTATTTGGAAGCACACGGGTGAATTTCACATACTGTAAAAGTGGAAATATTCACGCTACATTAATTTTCACGCTTTTCGCTCACTTCTGAGCAAGCACAAAATTAAGAACATGTAAAATTGTTTACTTTGTGTGTAAATCTATGTAGGATAGCTGAAAAAGCAAATTTAAAAACAAGCAAAAATGCTAAAAAATGCTGAAGCGCGAAAAATTACCGTGCGAAAATGACCACTTTTGCAGTAGCCTTTTGCATGTCATCTTGTTTTGTTGGTTTGTTGACTTTCACAAATCAGAACATCATAAGCACAGTTGTACAAAAGAAGAGGTATATTGTTATTCCCACAATGTATTTCTTCCAATGCAATTTTTTTTGCTGGTTGTCACATGAATTTATAGTGACAGAAAGTACTTTTAAGAACAGAACTCATCCCGATGTTGCAATTTAAAAATTGCAAGATTGGGATGAGTCATGTTCATTTAGGAACATTTTGTCACTATAAATTCATTGACAACCAGTGCAAAAATTGTATTGGAAGAAATGCATTGTGGGAAGAACACTCTACCTCCTCTTGCTATACAGGGTGCACTAAAATAAAAGATGAAAATAAAATACAGAAATACCTATATGTTAGGTGGTCCATAGTGTCACAGAAGTAAAGGTCCGTTCATACTTCACTGCATTGCAGTGCAGTGCTGCAATGCAGCCTACCAAAATCGTCACTGCAATCACTTGCAGTATTGCAACGCAATGCAGTACTGCAACGAAGTTAAAATTATTTTAACTGGCAATGCAGCAAGATGCAGTGGAGTGCAGTCAGTGGTGCAGTATGCCAATTTTCCTGCAACCCTTCGCAAGTTTACTGCAATGTACTGCAACCCGTGACCTGCAGTGACCTGGGTTAACCTGCAGTAAATCGATTAGGAGTGCAGCGGAAGTGACGGAACATTGCAGTAAATTTACTGTACAGCAATGCAATGCAGTGGAAATATGAACGGACCTTAAGCCTTTCTATATTTTACAGTCTGCCCTCTATCATGCATCTATATTACTACGACTACGTCTCAATTTACAGAGTAATTGACCAAATGGATGAGCATTCAACCAGCCAATTTAACCGGTAAAATCTCATTTATAATACGCTGGTTACTCTGTACATGCTACATTTCTTATGGATGGATTTTCAAACAAATTGTACTAGTGTACTAGTGGGAGAACTACCGCCTATTAATATCGGCTGTATGGCTCCCGAATTATGTGTCTTTCTAGTTCCTTAAATGTTCATTTTCCTGGAATTGGGGACACATCACCAATGTCCTGAACTAATTCTGGGGGCTTTCCTGGGTGCATTAAGTCATTGAAAATGGTTTTCCATTTTTTTATAATATTTTTCAGTTGTAAATTCAATTTGTTTTCTTATAATTTATGACTAGTTTTGACTTTTATTTTGATATCCACCTTCTAATCCCACATAAACTTAGATAAATGGGAACAAACCCGAATTGAAAACTTTGGTTTCTACAGTTGTCTAAGATAGTTCATTCTGACACTAAAAAAAAAAACACAGTTGTCTAGTAACTGGTTCATGCTGGATATTAATAAAAAAGAAAAAAAAAACAGTTGTAAGTAACTGGTTCATTCTGGACAACTAATAAGAACAAACACAGGTTTTCTCAGTAACTGGTTCATTCCTGACACTAATAAGGCAAAAGTTTTTCTAAGTAACTGTTCATTCTGAATTACTAATATGAAAAGAAAAAAGACTTCAGTTGGTCTCATTAACTGTTTCATTCTGACCTAATACTGACAAGGTAATTTGGAAAACCTATGCCTGGCCTCCGATTGGGGCAGTTTAGCTTTTGTATGAGATTTTGGACAAAAGAAAACACAAGTGAAGAAATGTCTGGTTTTCATGAGTTATTTAGTGTTTTCTGTGAAAAAAACATTATAAGAATCTGCAATGTGAGCACCAGTTGTATTGTCACTTGTCACAATCTTTGCTGTATATTAGCTTTGAAGTATTGTGTGTCTGTCCTTGGTTTCTTTCTTGATTTCTTGATGGCGTGATAGGTTTAAATAATTATCCTTTTACAAGTGGTATTTTTTACTTGGCGGATTTTTCGGCATCTTTGAATCTGAATTAAAAAGTAATGATAACAACTGCAAGATCCAGTTTTCTAGACTCCTTCCTGCTCCCTAATGCGTACACCAATACACTGCAACGATTTCGAAACAAAATGGGAAGCAAGTACACACTTGAATATTGTGTCCTTGCTCATTCTACTACGTCATGAATAATAAATTATGAATATAATTTACAGTGGGGAAGGTCGAAGATTTAATTTGGCATCCCCTGTGTAACCATTACACTCTATATAAATCCCAGTAAACTATGGTTATAGATGCATGGTGTTAAGGCGACGATAAACATAGGTCATTTTTCAGTCATCCGGTGCTAAAACGGTGTTTCCTGTCAAAAATCCAACCACACCCATAACTAATCCTACTTGGTTCTACACTACCGAAAACATGGCGATCATCTATAAAATCAGGTTTTGGAAAGGAATCTGATCCAAACTGTTGTTCCATAGGCCAGGTCCTGTCAATACGTCGGGGTATACGTTGTGTTGGGCGATGATGGCACGGTGTGTGTGGTCGTGTGCGTTTGTGTGTGGGCATGGTTCGGTTACGGCCGCTGGGAAGATCTACGTGTATGTGAGTGCGGAGGTTGTGAGTGTGGCTTGTTGGTAGGGGTACGCGCAAGCTGGTCCAGAAATGGGGGTGGGTAACCTAATTGTGTGTGATTATAAAGTAACGGGGGGTTGCTCGGGTGATCCCCAACGGCGTAGTACACTCGGGCGTCCTCCCCCCCGAGAATTAATAAATAGAAAAAGCTATATAAGTAATGAAATAAACAGTTTTAAACCCATAACTAGTGAATGAAGTACAAATAAACTGATTAAATCAATTTGTTGGTTAAATGAATTTTCAGTGACTACTTTGCTCCTGTTAATGTAAAATATTTCGTACTACGGTCAAAGGTCATCTTTCCAATCTGATCTCTAAGCTGGCCGCTCTGGAGCCAGCAAAAAACACAGTTGTCTAAGTAATGGACTCATTCTGACACTATAGGAAACAAACCAGTTGTCGAGTAACTGGTCATTCCTGACCCTATAAGGAAAAAACAGTTGTCTAGTACTGGTTCATCTGACACTAATTAAAAGGGAAAAAACATTGTCCTAAGTAACTGGTTCATTCTAGAAAAAACACTAAATCAGAAAACAACAGTTGTCTATACGGTTTCATCTGACACTAAAAGAAAAACACGTTGGTCTAAGTAACTGTTCATTCTGCCACATAAAAAACCACAGTTTGTCGAAGTAACTGGTTCATTTCTGACACTAATAAGGAAAAAACGTTGTCTAAGTAACTGGTTCATTCTGACACTAAGAAGAAAAACACAGTTATCTAGGTAATGGTCATTCTGACACTAATAAGAAAAACACAGTTGTCAAAGTAACTGGTTCATTTGACCCTAAGAAGAGGAAAAAAAAAACACAGTTGTTAAGTAATGTTCATTCTGACATATTATAAGAACACACACAGTGGTCTCTAAGTACTGTTTCCATCTTCTGACACTAATTTAAAAAACCCAGTATCTAAGTAACTGGTTCATTCTGACACTAATAGAAAAAAAAAAGTTGTCTAAGTAAATGTTCATCTGAAAATAATAAGAAAAACACAGTTGTTGTCTAAGTAACGGTTCATTCTGACACATAATAAGGAAAAAAAAAAAAAAACAGGTAGTTTTAAGTAATGGCTCATTCTGACCTACTAGGGAAAAAAACAGTTGTTAAGTCAACTGGTTCATTCGGGGACACTAATAAGAAAAAAACACAGTTGTCTAAGTAACTGTTCTTTGCACTAATAAGAAAAAAACAAGTGCTAAGTATAACGGGTTCATTCTGACATAGTAGGAAAAAAAAACCCAGTTGGTCTAAGTAACTGGTTCATTATGACTCTAATACAAGGGTCACCACTTTTGCAGTTTCATATTTCATATGGAATTGCATCAAGTATCAGATAGGTCATGTTGATGTGTCATCTGCAAGAATTGCAGAAGGCTATAGGGATTAACTCTGGTCGTATGTTTGTGTATCTATCTGTGTGTTTGTGGGTGCTGCAGTCAAAAATCTTAACTAATCTACTGTATAAGTGGAAATTTCCACGTTACAGATATTTTCGGGCTTTTTTGGGATTTTAGCAGTTTGCCAAAGTGGGAGAATTAATTTCACTGGTATTGACATCAATGCACTCAAATCTATTGGAAAAAGTTATTTTCGCGAGTTTTATTTTCGCGTTTTATGTTCACTTGCGAAATTCACGAAAATGAAAAACTTCGCGAAAATTCTCCACTTATTTACAGTATTGCAGGCCTATGAGTCCGTAAGGGCTAAATGATGTACACTTAGTGGAAAGGAGGGGGTGGGGTGGGGTGACCATGTTGGTGAATCATGTGACCTTGGTGACCTCATGGACTTTGGGTCAAAAATGTCAATATTCAAAATTGATAGCCGTGTGAGTTCAGTTAAGGGCTACGTGATGTAACTTGGGGAAAGGAGGGGGCGGGGTGGTGACATGTGGGTACCTCATGGACCTTTCATGACCTTATGTGACCTTTGGCCCCCCCCATTCACAAACCGGGATGGCAGACTACCATTGCCAGCGGGGACGCGATGTAGTTTTAGTGATAGTCTGGGCCATGTCCATGTAGTGGGTGCTGCTCTGCGATTTGTTAAAAGTAAATGATCTTGCAAACATGAAGCTCGGGATAAGCCTGCCAAGTAGTAGACCTTTTTAGATGTGCACGGTCTCTTTCAAGCTGTATTGAAAAAGTTGCACTGATCGTGTTACATCCTCAACAAAATTTGTCCCTGTAGTTATTTCACAAATGTCATAATAATCCAAATCTGTGAGAACGATTTACTTGTATGCTTTGTGGTCTCCACATGTATTAAATTGCACCTGTGCATCTTCTTCAAATACGAAACAGTCCCAAGTGATGGGTGTTGTTGTACATCCGGTGTTCAGCAATAAGTAGCCCTTATTGAATTAGTTCCAGGGCCCTTATTATTACCCCTAATGGGTTCCAGCGGCTGTAACACTTCAGTTCTGGAGCTATACTGCAAAAAGTCCTATTATGGTTTTTATAAATTGTAATTGTTGTTATTAGCTCGGCCAATTTTTTGTTATGCGACATGCTGTGCGGAAATACAATAGACATTGGTGTATGGAGATGATAAAAATAGCTAAAATGATCATTAAAGAAATGTCCGACAGTGAAATTGATTGTTAGGGATTTATTATGGCAGTAATGAACATTATAAACTTTGTGTACAATTTACACTTTGCTTTTAATACAAACCGATGTTTGTCAATGTCTGTATTTATTGTTTTACAACATATTTAATATCAGTCCTACTAGTAAATCTTGATTATCATGAGATAAGGTACATGCCTTACGATATTAATAAATTCCCCAAGTGAAATTCAGTGGATCTTTGATACTCATTCCTTTATAAAATATTTTCACAACCAAAATGATATGTTTTTAACATTCTAAAAACATTAAATTGCTAGCTCTGTAATCTTTGTTTAGGCTATTCATATGAATAACCACATGGGTGAACACCAATTATTTTACAATAGCTTACAATTTCAAACCTTGAGGTTATACACTAAATGTTATTGAATAGCAGTCGCTGTTTTGCCATCTCCATAATAAGTCGAGAGAATTGTGGAATTACTATAATAATTACCACACTGACCCTGCAAACTGCAATTAATACATTGACTATTTGCTTTGAATTTCTTCCATAACACATGGGTATCAATTAGTATTATTTTTACTTGTTAAAGGACACAGTAAAGAAAATTTGTCGTTTCCATAATCAGTCAAAAGAATTGTGGAATTACTATAATAATTACCACACTGACCCTGCAAACTGCAATATACAATGGCTACTTTCTTTGATAACACATTGGCATCAATTAGTGTTATTTTACCTGTTTAAGGACATGGTAAAGAAATTTTGGCTGAATGGTATCGTACGCTGTGACCTCTGGATAATGAGACCCGGTGCTTTACTTTGCTGAGCTATTCACTCTTGGATGGAGCTGATGCCTATTAACCGATATCTTATACAGTTTAATGTAAGAGATTCAGGCCCATAGGACCAGATTTTTTTTTTTAGGAGAGGGGTGAATTTTTTTTTTAAAAAGGGGGTGGCGCATTTGGCAAAAGTGGGTATTTTACCGGAATGTTACCTTTTTTCAACAAAAACCTAAAACCCCTTATTTTTGTGTCCTTTTTGGCCTTTTTTCAGCTTTTTAAGGGGTTTTGGGGTGGCTTTTTGCAATTTTTGGGAGAGGCTTGACGTCCGCAAAACCCCACCGCCCCTCCTCTGGTTACGGGCCTGAAGAAGACTACTATCAACAAATTGCCCATGTTGAATTTTTGTGTCACTTCAGGAACGTAAGGTTTCAATTTCTATGCAGAAACAAAGAAGGGTGACAAGCCATTTTCAAGGTCTTTACAAGGTGGGCATGGCCATGTATCTCAATATTTTAATAATTCAGGAAATGCCCTATTGGAAATGCCTGCTGAAAGAAAATAAACAAAAGAATTGGAGCTTGGCAATTATAACGATATAATTTGAATGTGCAATTAGTACATAAGAAAACGTTGCAATTTATCTTAAAAATTGGGATCGCTATCCAATTATGATCAATCACACCCAGCGTGAAAGTTATTGTGATTTGTGTTAAAAAAAATAACAATCAGTTGTTATGCTTTGTGTAGAGAGTTATACTTTGTGGAGACCTTTTACCACCCGTGGAGTATTTTGTGTATTTTCCTCAAACATTTTTTAGTCCTTCGAAACAGCTGGTCACAATATTCTAATATAAAGTGTATCATATATTGTACTTTAATTCCGTTTAAAGATGGCTCTTACCCAGTTATAGCTTAACTTAACCTTGATGTCTAACCAGATTTTAACACTAATGACTAACGAAATTTTCTGTAATAATTATGGAAATACATGTCTTTTGCAGTGCACTTTATTCCATTAACCCTTGGCATCAGAATTATTGTAGTCTTTTACTTTTGAACTGTCACCTGAAGACAGATCTCTCAACTTAGTATTTATGATGCATTGTCTATTAGGGGTATTAAGGGCCAAGAAAAGGTCCACTTTTTCAAAGTTTTCACCCCTAATAAACCCTGTGTATGGCTCTGTAGGCTAGTAAGACAAAAATTTGGCAAAATTCTGAAAAAATAGCAATTTAAAAACAAGTGTATAACAGTCTACATAATGTGTAGGCGATTACCTTAAGAAAAACCTGGCATTTTAGATCCTGGAAATTCCTAGAAAATCAATGCGTGATGAACCTTAGCCACCATTTCCTGAGGAAAATGGGTGTGTGCTTTACCATACATATTATCATATCCAGTTCAACTTTATACCTACAGATCATGGAAATAGCAAGCACTCCACTTTGGCGGCTCAAAGTCCAATCAAGCAGATCATGCCACAACTTTATCTGTAAATCTTTTCCACTTAACACTTATAGTGCACTTCTTGTGCATTTTTTTATTACAACTGATGAAAAAAGTGTCAGGTGCTAGTGACGCACCTAAGAAAAGTATAATTTTCTTTCCATTAATAGAGCAAAAGATCGTATCATAAACTGTAAACTTGTTTTGTTTACCAAACTGGGAAAAAAAGGAGAAAGACATTGTGGTTTATTTGGTGTACATGAATAGATCTACTGTAGTTAGGAGCGTTAGAAATCGATGAGAGTGTAAATTGTACTTTGCACCTCTATATGTCCTTACGTCTTCTTTAATGTTAAATTGCATTACATCGACCCCTGGGCTGTGAATACGATGTAGTCAACGCAACAACCTTGAATGAGTGCATGAATGAATGGGCAAGACAAGGGACGATTTTCTTGATTTGTTTCCTTTAAGAGCTATGTAGGCCAGGAGCCTTTTGGTATTTTCTTCATCGCTTTTTAGCTGTTAGCCACACTAGCTTGTTATAGTTATAACTTCCGTGTTTTGTACACGCTTCGATGAGCTGCGTTGATCGTTTCCAAGACGGGGAGACGGACGGGAGAGTCTGCGAGAGAGGGAGAACATCACACAGTTCATGCATTTGAGGAAAAGGCACATGTGTATGCGAATTGCTTTTTACGACTTGCGAAAGTGTGAGATGTGAGATTGTTCATGTGTGTGTTTATGGTGACGTGTGGGTGGGCGAACGCTATAGCAGTAAATGAGTTCCTTGATTGAGATTTAGATGGTCAGTTTATTCTAGTCATAAATGTCTCCATGAACGATTGGATGTTTGCAATGTCGACAACAAGTCTTACTGCTGGAGAAATGGGCCAGGAATTCGCTAGACTCCACATCTGTGCTGTCAGGTAGGTAAATTGGACATTTTGTCTTTGGGGAGGAGTCAAGTTAAGTTGTGTCAAACAAAAGAGGTAAAATAAAGAAATAGGGTTTTTTGGATATGATTGAAGTATGGGGGATGGATTTGTAGAAGTGTGGACAGCTTTGCACAGCCTTTATGAATAAAGTCAACCAGGTTATGTAGCCATTTTTATTTTTAATTCAAACTGCATTATATTTTATCATCATATTGAGTATTAGCAAGGTGATTGAAATACTCCATTGTGACCTGTTCTTTCCACCTAGGCCAAGGTAAATGTAAAAAAATAGATTGAAGATTTTCAAAGCTGATCCAGAAGGATTTGTCACCACATTCAGACAAAATAATGGAAACTGACAACCCTTAACTGTGTATAATGCCATTGGAATGGGTACAAAAGAATCAGCCGAGAAAATCTTTCATACCTCATACTATACACCATATTCCTTCATTTTTTCAGCATAGAAAGAACAAATATGCCGATCATGAAAACATCAACTGCTTCCAGTTGAGTAAACAGGTCAGGGTCAAATTTTGGTTTTTTTCATGCACAATTGTTTTGATTCACTTGTATATATGCAAAAATATGGGTGTAAAAAATCAGATGCCTTCTCTGTGGAAATGTCCCCATGTCTCATATGACATCTAGGTAGTATTGTTGGAAATGTCTAATTGAGAACTGAGCTGTACCACAGGATGCTGGTAACAAGACATATGAGACTTTGTGCATAATTCATTAAGGCGCATGTTGATTTTCATTTAACGAAGATGTTGAAGGCTGTGTCAAATTAGTTTGCTTAAAATCAGTACTTATGTACTAGGAAAGAATAATGAATTGCAAATGCAATTAACATATTTTAGAATTTCCTGTACCTGAATACTTTGGATTCAAAATCCTTATGAACTACGCGGGGTAGGACATGCCAACCTAACAAACGCAAATTCAAAACGGCATGAACTTCTGGGTGCTAGTCTTTTGAAAGACTGTGCCGTAGGAGGGCACTCTTACGCATTCGAAACTTTACACACAGACTTGACTAAGACAGGCAACTGGTCACAAATATTTAATCTTAAATGACCGTTATTGGAAATACGCTTGTTGTGCAGCAGAGGTTAATCCACTAACCTCGATGGATTTTGTGTCAATATTGTTTTTCCTAAATTATCATGAATCTTACTAAGCTCTTTTGAGCGAAGGTTTAAGAGGTGATTTTGTGAATGTTACGAGACATTACCTTTTGGAAATCCCAAATGCCCAAATCAGCAGAATCGTGTCCCCCCCCCCCCCACCTGGGTACTAACACCTCAAATATGCCCATCACACTTTAGATTCAATTTATGTGGTGCATGATCATAAGAGGCATAATGCCTAATTCCCCACAGCTTGCTTCTTGCGTGGAAAGTTAGGCATTATGTCTCTTATGCATCTGCACCTGCATAAAACCTGAAATTCCAGTATATAAAAAAAAAAAAAGGTGTAACTTGAAAATGCAGTAAGAGAAATAAAGGCCCCCCGCAGCACATGTCAGAATTTGCATAATATTATTGCAATTTGTTCTTTCAAACAAAGTAAGTATTTGATTTTGATACAGAAAACATCACAAATCCCATGAGGTCTTTGAGTTCGGAAACGCACATGTCTCAAAAATAGGGGTTTTTTGGTGACAAAGGGTTGCAATTTCTTTTAGAAAAAAAATGGGGTCCTTGGTGAAAATTTTGCAATGTTTTTGGATAAAAGTAGAGATTTGTGTGTGTGTCCTTTTTCATAATTTTCAAGAAATAGGGGTCTTTGGGGCATTGTTTTGTTCCAAAATACATTTGAAATTGGTGCAAAATCGTGTAATTGTTGGTTTAATATTAACTCTTTAGAAGTCAGAATAAAATTACTAACAAAATGGTTGAAAGTATAGTAAAACAACTTCTTTTTTTTTTCACATATGATATATACAGTTTGATCTGTACTCTACTTAACTCATGCATGAATACCCTAGAGCCTCCGACAACCATATGGTAAATTTTCTACAAACACAAATTCAACCTTGTGAATTTTCTTTTAGTAGTAGTTTTTTTACTTTTTAAATCTCAAATCCGCCTAGAACTGCTGGAGAACTTTGCATGTTATTAAAATTGTCACAGTGCCTTTTCCATTTTTTTTTTTCATTTTTACAATGTTTTTCTCTTTTTTATGTTTCTTTGTATTGGAACAAATCCAATATTGCAAGCACATTGACTATCCTGAAGTTAAAGAGGGAATTATTTAGTTTGACATATCTCTAAAATGCTCTGGCCTGACGACCTCATTTTTTTGGCCGCTTTAAACGGTTTATGCTGGTAAAAACCTGCCTTTTCCATTCGAAATTATTAGAAGTTGATAATAAACAAGGAATAAAGTTATTGTTTATTCTTAACAGCGGTGAAATGAGGCAATTTCATTAGCTGATGTTCGAGTTCAATTCGACAATTGAACCCGGTAGTACGCGCTCATATTGACGTTATTTTTTAGGTTAAATGCACTCGCGTCATACCTGGGTGCGTTTTGCTACATCCGCGCGCCTGCCACGTTGCATCTTGTGAGTATGATTGGTGCATTCACAACGGGTTTTTTCGAGTGAATTTCACTGGGTGGTGGCAGTCCTTTCTTGAAAATTTCTTGCTGATTTGAAGCTGTAATTATTGTGAAATGGGTTAACGGATTAGCTTAACATGAATTGAAAAAACCGGTGACAAAAAAACCTTTATGTTTTGCATGGAAGAACTCGGCCTCCGGCTTCTTCCACTAAAATATTGTTAGCCCGCCTTGGTACGGTTTCCCAAAATCATACCTTTATTCTATAATCCAATAAAAATTGAAAAGCCATGAGACACTCAAGAAGAAGGGCAGATAAACTTGATGTTTCAAACAAGGGCAGAGTAACTTTACTTGATAAATATTATCTATAATAATAATATTTATCAGTTCACTTCTGGGTTGATCTTTAACTTGATCCCTCGCGTGCATTGAATTGAGTTTCGCATTGCGAAGATTCTGCTAGAATCATGCATCATAGCCCCCCCCCTCTAAAAATATATAACTTAAGCTTTTGACACAAAATAAAGTCAACTCACATTTTTGACCACACTAAATCATATACTACTTTCCCATCATTTTGTCAATGTTTTGTGGAGAAAATTAAGCACACCATAGTGTCTTCCCTCAATGTAAGTCTCCAATACAAATTTTGCACTGGTTTCGCATGAATTTATATTTGACAAAAAGTACCTAATTAACAGAACTCGTCCAATCTTGCAGTTTAATTCTTTTTGGTCACTTATCAAATTCATGACGCCAGTACAAAATTGTATTTGAGAATTGCATTGTGCAATGGCACTATACCTCCTCTTCCTGCCCTAGCAGATACCACTTATTTGCTGTAAACCCTTAAATTCAACTGTCATAAAAATTGTGTCTAGATTTGTTTTGATGGCATTGCTGTTTACATAACATAGGAGTGCAGGGCTCTAGGCTGTTGTATTACCTGTGTTGATATTGTTTCTATCTCATGAGTACTCCGATAATTGGAGAGAGCAATGTGAAGTTCCGGGAGTAACAGCTCTCAGGTATATCACATGCTAGAGTTGGATCTTTTCTGAAAAGGAAAAAAACTTAAAAATCGTATAGTACAATATTGACACAAAAAATAATATAAATAATACTTTTTAAATATATTTTGGCGGCCCTCATAGTCTCATACTATAAATATGCATCAGGTCTCTGTAAGCATTCAGCAGTATTTTATCACGCCAATTTTCTATAATTCACTAATGCCAATGATTTGGGAAAGCGTCACTTTAAAAGACAAGTTTCCAATTAATTTTTGTGTAAAAAGGCACGTTAGTGAAGTTTGCAATCAAAACTACCAGAAGATCATTATTTTGACATTATTGTCCTGTCAAGTCCTATGGTAGATGTCTCCCATGGGCCCACGAGTCCCCCCCCCCCTCCAAAAGTGTTTTGTGGCAGGGGCGTTCTGGAATGACAGGTAGGGTCCCCATTTTTTTTTTTTCTCCCCCCGTTTTTCCCCTTCCAGAAGAGAAATGCAGAATTTTGAACAAAATTAGTGATTTGTGGTCAAAATACAATTTTTGGCAAAATAAAAATATGACTTTGGGTCCATATTGGGCACAATCTTGAAATTTTGTAATGTTCTCCCCCAAAATTCCACTTTTGCCCCCCCCAAAAAAAAACACTTTTGCCCCTCCCATTTCACAGCCCCACAAGTCGGTTTTCCATTGGTCTGTGGTGGACATGGATGCACTCATTTACACTCATCATCATTTACACTCACCACTCATATGCCTCTTGGAAATAAGCCATGCATTTTGCTGCTTTCATGAGTCTCGTCCTTGATTTTAAATCAATTGTTTTTTTTTTATATGGTGTATAATTGTTATATTTTTCTTTACTGTACCTTCTTTTGTCTTTTTATCGAAGCTACAAGCTTTGTAACTGTGTTGTTAAAACTGAATAAAATCAATCAATCATGCTCACTGCTTGTAAACCCTCTTGATAAATTTGAAATGTGAAGATTGGACAATGTTATTTACCGATCACAGTATAGAGAGCTTTTGAAATTTCCCTTAAGAGGCAGGTCTTAATGACATGTATGTAAGTGATCACTACTGGAGGTTCTGCGCCCCTCCAGAACATCCGATAGGAGTGTTGGCGCTCGAGCGCAGAAAAATCCGTCGGCGGAGTGTTTGCACTCGAACGCAGGAAACAATCCTTCACTATATATCGAGGGAAATATCTGCGCTCGAGCGCAGAGAATCCGTCAGCGGAGCGTCTGCGCCCGAGCGCAGAAACACCAACACCTCCGTCACGATCTGTGAGGGAAAAAACCTGCGCTCGAGCGCAGAAATTCCGTCGGCGGAGTGTCTGCGCCCGAGCGAGGAAACAATCTTTCACTATAGTGAGGGAAGAAATTCTGCGCTCGAGCGCAGAAATCCGCTCCGGCGGAGCATCTGCGCCCGAGCGCACGAAAACGCCATCGTCACGATTAGCGAGGGAAAATCCTGTGCTCGAGCGGTCAGAAATCCGTCGGCGGAGTATCTGCGCTCGGGCACGGAAAACTATAGTAGCATAACAATATCTAGTTCTGCGTGGATCGTCTGCGGCTCCGGCTCCGCTGGTGGATTTTCTGCGCTTTCTCCGCTGGTGGATTTTCTGCGCTCGCGTCCGCTGGTGGATCGTCTGCGCTCGCTCCGCTGTTGGATCGTCTGCGCTCGCTCTATGGGTGGAGCTTTCTGCGCTCCCGCTCTAACTGGTGGGGCATCTGCTTGGTAAATAATCAAAAAAAAAAACTTTTTGATTCAATTATGTTTCAATGGAAATAGTTTGGTTTAAATAAATCATTTTCCTTTCAATGTAAAAAATAACGAGGGTGTTGCATTTTGAACACTCATAACCCACCGCCCCGCGGCTGATGTTCTTCGCTCGATCCACTGGCGGATCGTCTGCGCTCGCTCAGCTGGTGGATCGTCTGCGCTCTTTCTTCTGGCGGCGCTTCTTCTGCGCGCCGCTCTACTTGTTGGGCATCTGCTTGTCAAAATATCAAATACTTTAATTCAACTTTTTTAATGTCAAATAGTTTGGTTCTAATAAACAAATTAACTGGCAGAGCTTCTGCGTTGAGCGCAGAAATCATCGTGGACTATGTCGCCAAGCAACGGACACTATATGATTAATACAATCTAATTAATAGTAGACTGTGTCAGTGATTTTAAAATCCACTGGCGCTCGCTGCGTTGGTGGATCAACTGCGCCTCTTCCGCTGCCGGAGCTTCTGCCCTCGCTCTATTGGCGGGGCATCTGCCTGGTCAAAAGATCAAATACCTTAATTAAATTTTGTTTCCAATGTAAATACTTTGGTTTTACTAACAAATTACGGTGGAGTCTTTTGCGCGTGCTCCTCTGGTGGATCGTCTGCGCTCGCTCCGCTGGTGGTCGCCTGCGCTCTTTCCGCTGGCGGAGCTTCTGCGCTTGAACGCAGAAAATCCATCGGTGGACTATCTACGCTCAAGCACGGAAAACTATATGGTAAAATATCAAATGATATATATTGCGTTCTATTCTAAAGCGCATAAAATTCACTGGCGTCTTCCTAAAATACTTCTAAACGCTCGGCTCCGCCGGTGCGGATCTTGATTGTTATCTTCCGTTACTTTATTTCCGATTATGTATTCGTTTATTCTTTTTGGATTCAAGAAACCCGATTCGTTTCAATATATTCCAGTACTATAAATAAAGTTTACGGGTTTTTTTTTTTTTACAAGTTTATAATAAGGGGGGGGGGAAAATGAAAAAAAAAAAAAACTGACTCTGTTGTTCATTCAAGCCAGATCGTTCGTTTTTCATGTTTGTTACAACTTTTACACAAGGATTACAGATTGATCCGTGGTAGGGCGTATTCACACACCGTTTTCTAGAAACTTTACTTTTTTTATGTAAATAGGTTGGTTTTTTTAATAACACTTCTATTTTAAATGTAAAAATAATGAGAGTAGTTGCCTTTAGAACAACTAACTCATAACCCACCGCTCCGCTGGCGGATCTCCTGCGGTCGCTCCGCTGGTGGAGTTTCTGCACTTCTACGCTGGGGAGTTTGCTGCGCTTCTCCACTTTGGTCAAAATTTCAAATACTAATTCATATTTTTTTTTTCATTTAAATAGTTTTTTTGTATTAAACAATTTTGTTTTCGGTGTAATACACTGCTAAAACAGTGATATAGCAATAAACAACGCTTCTAACAGTTTTGTCACGATGTTTCTAAACATTGTGAACATATTTGTACTATCTAAACAACTTATAGCTAAACAGGTTTTTCAAATTTAAATAATGTTTAAGCACGATTTGCCGTTCGGTGTTTAGGTATTTGACTCAAGTGTTTAGAGATTTGACATATTTATAAGTGACACCAATTCCACCATTTCTAAACACTGTTTTTATGGAGTGAAATGAGAGCTATTATGCTGCCTCAGAACTTCTATACGTGCATTGGCTGCATTCCCCGAAAGAATAAAAATCAACAAAATGATAAAGAATACAATTCCTTCATTTCCATCTTCCTTCCGACCTCTTCTTTCCTCTCCTGTTTTTTTTTTTTTTTTGTTCTTCAATCTTCTACCGGTGTCTATAAAAGTTATGTTACTTAATACGCAACTGCATCAACAATATTAAAGTTATTTATAGACCTATTTTCATTCATACACCTTAACACATGTACTATTAGTTTTGATAAAATAATGGAAAAACAACTTGGAAGGTCCTTATACTATCTGTGTAAAAGTCATCGGTTTACGGTAAAGATGCAAACATTGGGTTATTTGGCCCGTTATCGGGAATTCCCCGTCTGCGTTTCTATGACTACTCCAGATATTAAACCAATCAGAAAGGCACCTAACGTCGGCACGGTCTTTACTACCACATAGCGGTAGTGAGCGCTTTTCAGCGTGTTGTGGTCGCTCCAAGTGTGGAAAATGAAAAGTGTGCATTCAAATAATGCCATTGCTAATATGTTCGGGTTTTCACACATCGGAAGGTATAAATTTATGAAGATGGTGTGAAATATACATTGCCTGATTATAATATCGATTTGGAATATTACTCTTTTTAATCTAGAACCTCTCGGCTATAATTTTATTTGTTTCACACAGTAAAAAATTCGTTTTAATATTGAACAAATAAAAGAGGTTGTTATATAATATTTTAAAAAATTACGAAGTGGAGTTCGCCAAAACACCAATTTTTCCCGTCACACTAAAACAACTGAATTGAAATATTAAGGAAATCCCAAGCATCCATATTCGACGCCTATGGTTGGCCGAATCCTTGTAATTCTGAACTTCTTTTGCTCAAACACCTATTTATCACTAGTTGTTGGTAATACTAACATAATTTGTGGAATCCAAAGTAGAAAGAATAAAACATAATTAAAACATATCGACTAATGCACACACAAACGACACAAACCCACCAAACACTCAACTCACGTCATCATCATCATGATCCATCCATTATGTTTGCTCCCTGCATGTTATTTTTTTACACAAAAACTGTATAGATTTTAATATTTGTTTTACAATAACACATAGTAGTTTTGGAAAATTTGGAAAAATTCCTTGTTTTGGGTAAACCTTTTTATGATTTCGAGTTAGAGTTGGTCGAGTTCGAGTTCGAGTTGGCTTTAGAGTTCGAGTGCTTTTATATTTCGAGTTCGAGTTACTTTAGGTTCGAGTTGGAGTTCGAGTTGCTTTTAGAGTTTCGAGTTGGCCTTTTAGAGTTCGAGTTCGAGTTGCTTTTAGAGATCGAGTTGCTTTTAGAGTTCGAGTTACTTTTTGAGTTCGAGTTGACTTTGGAAAAATTTTACCCCGCATGTACGCCACCATGATTAGCTTTGTATACGCATACCTCCGCCCGATTGCATGTTACTACATGGAGGCGGTAAATCACAAAGCGTCTGTACGTGTGTATGGGTCAAAAGGTATGCTTAACATGCTTCAGGTAGTGCAAAAATGCAAAAAAGTGTGTAAGAAATATAAAAGGTAGTGCATAAAATGCGTATGGTAGTGTAAAATTACCTACGGGCTATATGTAGTAAAAAAGATCCTTTAAAAAGTGTTTAAAAACAAAAAGTAGTGTTCAAATGTTTATGGTAGTACAAAAGCATATGAGGTAGTTCCGAAAAAACGAAAGGTATGGTACAAAATGCGAATGGTATTGTATAAAAGCTTACAAGGTAGTTTCGAAAACAAAAGGTAGTGTTTAACAAATACACGTCCTCTAATAAATACGTGTAGTAAATTAAAACAGGTCACCTAAATGAAGACAGGTCAGGTAAATGAATACACGAGTGGTAAATGAAAATAGGTCATGTAAATGAAGACAGGTCAGATAGATGAATACACGTCAGGCAAATGAAGACAGGTCAGGTAAATAAATTGGTAAATAAAAACAGGTCAACTAAATGAAAACAGACCGGGTAAATAAATACAGTTGTGGTAAATGAAGACCGGTTAGAAATTACTGCAGGTGTTGTAAATGTGTCAGCTAAGTACGGTGTACCATCAGATCCATAACAACTTTTTAAATTTTTTCCCTAGATTTTCCGTACTTTTTTAGAGTTACTTTTTTCCCTAGATTTATTTTTCTACCTGTTTTTTAGATTTATTTTTTTTCTATATCTTTTTATAGAGTAAAAGTCACACTTGTGCCACAGTCTCTCTCTCTCTCTCTCTCTCTCTCGATACGCACGTATAATTTGTGTACGCGCGCGAGTTTGCAAGTGGTCTAGGGTACGCCTGCGCCTTTGCAAGTGTTTTGGGAACATACTCGCATTCGCAAGTGTTTTTGGGTACACGCGCGTGCTCGTAAGTGTTTTATAATACGCACGGCAGTTCACAAGTGTTTTAGAGAACACACGAGTTTGTGTTTTAAAATACGCACCCACGTTTGCAAGTGTTTTAGAGTACACACTCGTGATTGCAAGTGTTCTATACCCACAACGATCGCGAATGTTCGAGCATATTATAAGGTAAGTACGTGCGTTCGTAAGTTCTTGCGAACTTGCGTGCGAACATTTAAATACTTGCAAACACAAGAACGCTTGCCCCATTACACTTACTAGTACGCGTTCGTAGCCTTAAACACCTGTAAACGCGAGTGTGTACCTTAAAACACTTGCGAACGCTTGTGCGTACCCTAGAATACTTTGAAACTCGCGTGCATACTTTTGAACACATGCGAACAAGCATGCGTACCGTAAACCACATTAAAACTAAGTTTAGAAAAAAAAAATAAACCTAGAAAAAAACTTTTAAAAAAATAGATCTAGTAAATAATTATTTTTAGTATAGAAAATAATTCTAGAAAAAAATCTAGAATAAAAAAATAAACAAAAAAATTATGGCCCTGATGGTACTCCGTAAGCCTACTTAGCTGACACATTTTCATTTACCACGTACACCTCTGGTCATTTACCTGAGCTGTTTTCATTTACCTGACCTGTTTCATTTGCCTGACGAGTGTATTCAGTTTATCTGGCCTGTTTCATTTACATGAAGTGTATATCTGGCTGACCTGTTTTCAATTACCACACGTATTTACCTGGCATCTTTTCATTTAGCTGACCCGTTTTCATTTACCTGACCCGTTTTTTTTTAGCTGACATGTTTTGATTTACCACACGGGTATTCATTTACCTGACCTGTTTTCATTTACTTGATCTGTCTTCATTTACATGACATGTAGTCATTTACCTGACCTGTCTTACCTCAGTAGCGTTTTTACTACCATAGGCATTTCGAACACTACCTTTTATTTTTTTAATACCTCGAAAGCATTCACTACCATATGTATTTTATGCAGTACTTTTTATATTCTTACACACATTTTGCATTTTTGCACTACCTGAAGCATGTTAAGCATTTATTGTACCCTTTTGAACCAATCGGCCGCCCATATTTGTGTGAATAATTATGTAGTCCACAAAGGACATGCCGACCTGCCGCAAAGCCGACCACAAATACAACTCGGTGCCCAAGCAGCATTACGTGTGTGGCCTGGCTGGCGCTCATTTTCAGGTATTTTCAGGAAATTAGTGACATTCAACCATTTGCACAAGGTTTTTTTTTTGTTCTGTTGCCATTTTACAGATACATATTTTACTATCAATCTCCTTAAAATTGCTTCCACCAATCAATCGTAACATGATCGCCGAAGGCGCGTGTCTAGGGCGAAGCCACGGGGGGTCTAAAGTAGGGGGCTAACGGTATCTAAAGTAGGCCTCGGTACTGGACGTCTTTTGAAAAAAAGGGGTTATGCGGTACTAGCAACAAAATGGGCTCATTGGGTACTGGGAAGCCAAATAAATGGAATTGTGGGGATCATTTTTTTGTCATTTTGGTCAGGTTGACTGTTTTTGTCTATACCACTTCCGTAATCGGACGACCTATATGGGACTGTTCCTATTTTTAAGGAAAACTTTAGGAATCTTTTACACCTAGCTGAGATAGATTCTTTATCTCTAAAGCAAGCAATAATATTTTGATTTCAAAGCTCATAAAATAATAAGAAATTTCAAGAACCCCTATACCGGGAAACACTTTTTGGCCGGTACACCATTTTGTTATCCGATTTGTTGCAAAAGGTGGGGCAGGGGGCAGCTTCTCCTTTTGTGGAGAATCTTGTCCCCCCCCCTTTCCCCCCGAAAAAATCGCAAATTTCTGAACACGCTCCAATTTACAGTGAAAACAACATAGGCCTAGACTATACTAACAAATTTTAATGTTTTCCCTCGGGAAATGTGCCCCCCCCCCTTGTCTCCTTTAAAAAAAGCTGGTTATGCCACTTTGTGACTCATAATTATTTTGAACTCTTGTGAAGCGTTTTATAAACTTAGCAAAACAACATTTTAATCGCCTATAAATTTGACTATTGGGCAAATAGGAATCTGCCTTATCGTTTATAGCTACCTTATTGTTTATAGCTGCCTTATCGTTTATATGAAGACAGAAAGAATTTTACGAATAATATATGCTTATAGTGGGCCATCATTTTTATTTAGATGGAGGGAAGGGCGCAGATCTTTGGGGGCCATGAATGTATGACATACTGAAATGGGGGGTATAACATTTGTGATGACAAAAATGTTATTTTGTTTAAAAAGGCTGATTTCATTGCAATCTTAGTCTGTTTAGGGGAGTAAGGTGTATCGGTGGGAGTAAAAAAAATATTATCGTAGGGGGATCGTTATTTATAGTGACGCCGAATTTTCTAAACTTTGTGACCTGCCCTTTTAATAGAAAATGACGGACCTTACATCTGTACTGTAGACATGCACAGAGATAGCTATCAGAATCATGTTTTAATGTGTGTGTTAAATGTACGTGCGGCGGCCGATCCTACATGGTCGTCTTTAATAAGTCAAGAACACACAATAAACAACAAAGCAGCTATATCTGTAAATGTGATGTGCATAGAAAAAAAATCGCCTGCATGTATGCGACAGGGGATCATCCGGTAGGGGGTGGTAACCACCCCCTTCCGGGGTGGACGAGGGTTAACATCCTGACTTTTCGTGACCTTTCGTTTTGTTCGGGATTTCGTAAAGGTCAACAAATTAGATCAAAAATGGTATGGAAACCGTATTGTAAGACACAACATAAACGTACCTCGAACTCTAAAAGCAACTCGAACTCGAACTCTAAAAGCAACTCGAACTCTAAAAGCAACTCGAACTCTAAAAGCAACTCGAACTCGAACTCTAAAAGCAACTCGAACTCTAAAAGCAACTCGAACTCTAAAAGCAACTCGAACTCGAACTCTAAAAGCAACTCGAACTCTAAAAGCAACTCGAACTCTAAAAGCAACTCGAACTCGAACTCTAAAAGCAACTCGAACTCTAAAAGCAACTCGAACTCTAAAAGCAACTCGAACTCTAAAAGCAACTCGAACTCTAAAAGCAACTCGAACTCGACAACTTAACTCGAACTCATAAAAAAATATTTAATTCAGGGGGATTTTTGCCTGTGTGTTTTTCAGACTTTCTCTCTTACATCTACGTGGGAAACACAAACATAAATGGGGGGCATGGGGTAATTTCCCCCCCCCCCCAATTTTGTTCTTCTCCCAGTCTCCCCCCCCCCCCCCCCCCCCCCCCACCCCCCCCCCCCCCCCCCCTCCTAACCGGCCAAAGAAAAATGACAAGATTTTTGGCAGCAAATCGTGATTTTTGGACGCAACAAATCAAGCAATTTTGGGTCCAAAATTGGTTCCAAATCTCAAAATGTAATAATCTCATATTTTGATATGTCCCCCTCAGAATTTCATTCACTTTTTTCCCCTCCAAAAAACTTTTCTTCCCCTCCTCCAAAAAATCACTTTTTTTCCCCTGTTTCCCCCCCAGAAAATAGGTTGATGCCACCACTGAAGACCGGATTTTCTTCCCAAGCAAGCTTTTGCCACCCTCTCTGGTAGTTTTTGGACTCGATTTTAAAACCAAAATATCCAAAGAGTTCAGTATCATGAGAAAAAATGCAATCTTTGAAAATCAGTGCTTTTCAAGCTGTAAATAATGGCATTCCATGTTACCCAATCACATAAAAACAACAAACAAAACACAAAACACAACAAACGGTTTCACTTTATCTTTTGTTGGTCACAGTGTATTTAACACTGAAATATTCACTAACATCCAAAATGAAACAATGAAACTTAGAACACTGAAATGATCATGAACACAACGAAATGTGATCATTTCGGTGGGATTGGCAAGTTCTTTGTGATTTGTGGAATGACCTTTGAAATTAATCACACTGAAATGATCCATTTTCAGTGGTGTTTTCAGTGACTTTCAGCATTACGTTAATTCTTATTTTCAGCCTTTTCAATTTCAGTTAGTTTTATATCATATAGGGTACAAGGGATATTACACAATTGAGGAATGACAACATGGCTTTATTGGTCATTCTTCGATTGGTCTCTTGTGATTTTCAATATCACTACGAGTTGTTTGTGGTTGCCATTCAAGTAACTCAAAGTTGCCCTAGAAGAATTTTTATTAAAATCAATCCATTATTTTTTCCAAAAATGTTAGGCCTGGATGAATATAATTTGTACACAAGCTTTCAACCAAAAAAGTAACTGTAGTATAATTGACCACTTTGAGAAAAATGTGATAATTCTAGTTAGATAAAAAAAATGGAATAAAAACAAATTTAACATTGTCCATACACGGGTAGCCTTTTTGTTCCAATCGATTTCAAGAGTGAAATAACATCAAAAATGATCATCCTTGTTACATGTATATATATGGCTATTAGAATCTAGTTTAACAAGAAATACGGAGAGCCCATTCCAGCCGATCAACCTCACAATTGTGCTTCTGCCATGTGAAAGTGCATGCGATTCAATACCAGGGTCTTTATAAATGTATTACATATGCAAGCGTCGCTCAACTGATGATAATTTGCACAACCGCCTAACTCGCATATATAAAGGTGGAATGAGCATTAAGCTTTTGTCTGGTCCCTCATCAAATATCCTGGACTCAACATAGGACCCATTCCCCTCTGTGTACAACTGGTGACATTTAATGGGCATCATGGATCTTTAGTTTCTTTTACATATAATGCGAATACTTTATTATGAATATTAATATCCATACAACACCCTTCTTTAACGGATACTGATGAAAACCTTTGGTGAAACTTTGTGACTTTAAATAGCACAGCTTCCTTTGCAAATCAAGAACAATTTTAAGTAATGATTATTTCCACTGGCTTTTATGATATTGCTAGTAGGGAGTGGTCAGAGGGTGTTCTGAATCAATCCACAATGCATTGCAATTTGCCTATAAGCTGTACTGTACAAAACACATGTCAGGGAAAAAAATGTTCAAGAAGTTTAAGAACCACAAAACCCACACGACTTTCATAATCATGCAACAATTCCCTAAGTCTAAGCAAAGCACCTTGTGGACTAAAATGAGTTAAAAGTCAGTGTTTGTTTATGTCTTAAGATAGGATTTTTGTGGATCACATGACCCTATAAAAAAAAAATTGATGTGAAATTTCCCAAAACTGTGTGCATTGTTTGATTGACTCATAATCCTCTGGGAGTGGGCGAATTATTTAAACTGAAGATGGAGGAATTCCACTTTCTTTTGTAAACAAATTCACATTCCCCTTGTCTACTGTAACGTTCAAAAATTTGGCATTCCCTTAATTTGTGAAATTTCTTGTTCGCCATTTAAAAAGTTGTCATGTTACCCCCCCTCTCTCTTAATAAAAAATCATACCCCAGCTCACAGATGTTATTTCAAATTCACACCTCAAATTTCTTCCTCCCCACCCCCTGGCATAAATTGACCCTTCTCCTGATTAATGCCAGGGATAATATCTCCTGTTGCTTCAGATACCAATGATCAAACATTTCACTTTATTTATCAAATCTCTCAATTCATATATAGTACATTCTTTGTGCATAAGAATAGTAATGGTTATAGCTCTATATTTTCTCTTCAAAATATTACTGTACATTTTACAATGTGATAAAAGATTACATTCTTCATAAAATAATTTGTTTACAATAAACCCTATGTAGCTCGTGTCCATTGATTGGAGGTTTACAGGTCACATGTGATTCAATAAATGATTAGCATGCTTACAAATCATAAATACTGTTTATTTTTTTTCCATTCAGCTGCATTTGTCTTTTCCATACACTTCGTTTTAATTCGCATGTCTTCACAAATGCTGCTGGTCATCTAATACACACACTTCAATGGAACTTTGGCATGCTTATGTTTAATTTATGATCAGTGCTGTGGTCAGTCTTGGAACTTGTATAACTTTCAGACGGGTCTTTTAATGCGAGCAAGCCAATGGAGCATGAATCTTGTTTAAAGGTCATTTCCCATGATTTCCAGCCCTTAGTTTTATATTCATTTTTCATAGATATCCTTGAGAAAAGCTATTCACAAAACTTTTTAGTTGATGCCTGAACTTGTCAATTTGTGTATGCAATGAGCATATGCTTGTTTTCCACAGTCCGCATATGCCACTATGCTATAATTTCAGTCCTTTACGACATAAAATCTCAACTTTTTTTTAGGTAAGTCAGGGGGACGAGATGTGTATCACAAAATTCCCCTTAATTTCAGCCGTCACGATATTTTGAAGCAGGTTCTTCTTCTTGCAGTTTGTTTGGACCAAGTTAATGCAGTATGTGATATAGTCACGTCTGGACCCTGCATCGGAAAAGATAGGCTAAATGCAATTCATCATTTAGGCCTAGGCTAGGTCAAGACCCCGGTCTACACAACTTAGGCTAGCCAAAGCCTAAAAAGTCAGCTCACTTTAATTATAAGATCTACTGATATTTATTTAAAACAAATGATTGTATGTTTTTTCATTTGCACATTGCAAATAGAAAGAAATATTTATACTTATGAAAGGATGACAGTTCATTTGTTTAAAGATTCCATTATTCCATTTGGCGAAAAGAAGCTGGAATTGAACATTAATTTATAAGGCTTCAGTATTTTTGCTCAAACGAAACGAAACAGCGCTCCCATTGGATTACACCTTGTATTCAGTTAAGCACGGTATGCATGCATGACGGATAAAGCTTCCTATCCAATGGGAGTTCTGTTTCATTTCGTTTCGCAACATACACGTAAAGCCGAACATTTCACCTTTCAACTATAAATATTCTTGCCATTGCACTCATAAACATTCAATATCTGTATAACCAGCTCTAAGAGTGGAAACAGTAATCAAATATAGAAACAACCACAATAGTACATCATACAATGAGTTTACTTTAAATTTAATAAGTTGTACCTCGATTGAATGTGTGCTATTTCCAGGTTTCCTTAGCCTCATTAGAGGTAAAGTTTAAAGTGACAGGAGGAATTTTTTTGAGTAACAAATTCTCTCAATTGGCACTGGATTGGTAATCACACTGAGAATGTTTTGAGGTTTATTGACAACAGTACGGAAAGAAACCCGCAAACCTAGTTTTTAACTTGCCTGCCATCGTAATTGTCCCCTATAGAAACCATGCTTTGATTTTCTGTCGAAATAATCATCAGTTTATTATATACAGACAGCATTTCCAGCTTATTGCACTTCAGGTGTGAATCTAACACATTTGGCAAGCATTTCGATATGCAAACCCCGAGGGTTGCAAAAATGGGGGCGCTTCTTTCAGAAATGGTTCCTCATTTCTCCTTTTTTAAGGAATGGACAACTATGAACTGATGAGCATCATTTTCTTTGGAAGGGGCTGGGCACAATAATGGGACCATAATTTTTTTGACATAATGAAATAATCGTAGCATAATATGGCAAGGATCAATTATTTTTTTCATAATTCAGATTCCATAAACTCAATTGGGAAATCATGTTAAAACAATTTTCCCAGAAATAGCCTCAGAGTGCATTTCAGATTCAACCCTCACTCCTATCCATCCGAAACTGTTCACATGGCACAACACTCCAAAATGAAGTGTTACATATTTTGTGCTTCGATCACCCACCCCAAGTTCTTTAGGGGAATAAACCCTGCTAGACCCTCGATAACCTACGGAGTTACAAACTCTGTAATCGCCTACACGATCCAAAAAAACCCTGATTGACAAACTCCAGAGTTTCAGCCTCTGTGTGGACACAACTAGTGATAAAGCTTAATTTTATGACTCCCTCTCTCAATCCAAATTCCTGTGTTTGAAGATCACATGCGAAAGGCATGCTTCACTGGTATTTGACTTCCGGTGTACACTATGTATCAGAGAGAATTTTTAGGGGGATGATTTTAGAGATTCGGCAATCGTGTTGACATCAACTTGATTGAAGTAAATATTGATTTGATTTTCACGTCCAGACTTTGAAACTTTCGGAGTTTTGTAACCGTCTGAACAGGGGAATCAAAACAAGGTCTCTGTTCATCTCCCGATATTGTGAGGTTCCCTTTAAAAGAAATAAAATAGTCCCCCTTAGGTGGTAGCAGCTGGATGAAAATTCATTAGCTACTCATATAGCATGGATTTGATGGATAAATTTCATCAACATCCTGTAAGGAATACTTAGTCCTTTACCCGTTGTGATCAACAACTACTCTTTGGGATTGTTAGATATGATAATTGTGCAACTGAACATGGTCTAATACATGGGTGTATCTAGGTGCGAAGGGGCGGGCATATCCAAGGGGGCGAGGGAGTGCATGCACACAGAGAGTCTTAAAAAATTAAGAAATTTCATAGCTGTAATATAGGCTTCAGATTGCACCCAAAAGTTGGGTCAAAATAATCAATTTGCTGAAAACACATATTTTGACCCCGCTAGGGGATCTTAACCCTGGCACCCCATTAGCATGGACTATCCATGCAGGATCGTGTACCTCTGATTGCATGTGTTTATATTCGTGTATATGCTTGTTGTCTATTCTGTGCATGTTTGTATATGTATGCGTGCGCATGTGTGTGTGCATAACTGCACTTGTATGACATTTCCTTCCGAGGAGCTAACCACAAAAGAAATGCGCTGACAGAGGTCCTTCGGAAGTCTAACCACGTGCCTTGAAAGTTTAACAATGGTCAGGAATTATTCTGTGTTTTGGTTTTAATGACGCATGACAATGACCACAGTTCCTTTAAAGTCCTCGGAAGTAAAATTCATACCAAAAATTTGTGGTGTGTGTGTGTGGTCGGCGCTTTAATGGAGGACGTATCCTTAACCATGACCCCGTTTTTTCCAGTGTGAAATTCACGCCTTTTCCGTAATAATGAAGATATAAATTTTCTGATGACACACCACCAGGTATTGCAGTCATAGCACGAACACTATAGGCAGCACTTTGGCAGATTTAAAGTTGACCAGGCCATGTGTTGTCCATTGGTCATATCTCCAATTGTAATGTCATGTTCCTTTCCCTGCCAAACATACAAAACATAAATACCTGACAATCTTTTAATACTCAACTTAAACAAAATTGTTTTATGACTGATATGATCATTGTTTAAAACTATCTAATTTATCAAATTGATTCAGCATTTGCCTCTGTTGTATATTATTTGTCACATTGTGTATCTGTTTTATTCACGTGAAACTTATATTTGTAAAGGGGACGATCACTTCTGGCCAATATTGGCCTTCTGATCATCTCCACAAAATTTTGCAATTTAATCTAGATTACTGTTAATTATAATCACTGTCAGAATTTCCTTATGCAAGCCAAACGCACGCAATTTATTAGCAATGAAATTGCAGTATAGTTTGCGCGGCACCTACCCAACCAATTATAAATCGCATGGCGCTTGTCAAGAACTTATTTGTGCTTCCGGGTTGGTGCACATCACGATGCACGTACTGCAATTTTGTCTGAGAAATTCTGGCAGTGATTATATATGTTCTTGATCATGTATGATTTTGATGCATTATGATGTGCAAATAAACTACACTACTACTACTGCCATACTACTACTACTATACATCATCAAAACAAAAAAAATCTTGATTCAATCTTAAACTTTGGACTTGAACAATTTAGGCGACTATCTCCATTTTTTAATCAATACACAGAAAATTAAATATCAAAAATTAGTCTGCCTTTAAAAACCTTATATACATTATAAATTATACTGTTATAACTTTTTGAAATAACACTTACTTGCAGTTGGATTATTTGCATTGGCAAAAAATGTGACACCATTACGGTACAGAAGTCCTGCTGCTACAGCTGAGTCATTTAGTGTTGTGTCAAAAGTTACATATTCAACAGGAATCGTGTTGCATCCATCAAAACTCCTTGCTACAATACGGCAGTGGCAGCGAAAGTGATTCTGATTACGAATATTAATTAAGATGGAGCCATCTGGCATTTCAACAGGCTGTATGAATAACAAACAAAATCAGAGATACACACTTTTAGTAGAGGTTTATGTTAGGTAAACAGCTTGTCATTCCTTTAAGGAGTTCTGTGGTCAACAACTACGACAGATGCATTGCTCTTAAAATAAACCATTATTTTACAAATTCTCCCTTT
Source organism: Ophioderma brevispina (assembly GCA_023653785.1). Taxonomy (NCBI): domain Eukaryota; kingdom Metazoa; phylum Echinodermata; class Ophiuroidea; order Amphilepidida; family Ophiodermatidae; genus Ophioderma; species Ophioderma brevispina. The sequence goes on along the minus strand of JAMKCH010015304.1, from coordinate 23,940 downwards.
ATCCAAAAAGAATTCCTGAGTGGAATCTTTTACCAGCTACTGTTAAAAGGTACCGGATTTAAAAAAAATTCAAATCATGCTTGGACTCGCTAGATATTAGCAACTTAGTGAAGCATGTTCGATTAAGACTGATGTTGTTGTGCCAAACTCTAACTAAAGCAAGATTATTTGCTGGTATTGATTTGAAGTTCTTTGAAACTGACACTTAAGATATGTTTTCAGATATTAGAATAATGACTGGATGAAATGCATGTGTATTTTATGTTGTGTAAATATTGTTTCTGCTTCTGCTTGATTACTGTACTCACTGCAGGGGTTGGTACATTTTGTGACCCCACTTTGTCTGCTCCCAGTTGAATTCAGCAGCCTTGACGAAATAAAGTGCAGGGGATACTGTACTTTATTCCGTCAAGGCTGCTGAATTCAACTGGGAGCAGAAAAAGTGGGGTCACAAAATGTACCAACCCTCACTGCAGCACCCTACTGGACTATAACGGTACAGTGGTCTGGGCCAAAGTGTGGCAGCAATTATATTTTTAAATTGCCTTCCACCCGGCATGTTTTTGGCACACATTTTGAAAGGACACTACCAAAAAGCACAACAATGGTTTTAATTTCCTATTCTCATTTTCCCCATGCTGATATCTATAGAAGCAAAACATTCTCATGCTTTGATAAAACTACTCTACCTGACATTCATTCGGTGTAAAATCACCTGTCTGCTTGGTTCTGTTGTAGGGTATACTAAGTAATGCACCTCCATGTCTCCACACTTGACCATGATCATCACTCACCAGGCAGAACACACCGTCTGCCTCCAGTGTGCTGTGTCCACATACAATCAGACGTCCTTTATATGGAGGATACTTCTTCTGTTAAAATAAAAATATGGTACTTATTTTTATTTTTTGCCATTTTAAGGATTCTATAGTATTTAAAGGGATAAGCAGTGATAATGAGAGAGAATAAAAAATGTGGAAATGCATTTTTTAGCTTATAAATCAAAGATAACTATATACATTTCCATATAACTGCTTTAATGTAGGAACAAAAACATCAAATAGTGAAAAAATGTATTTGAGGAAATTTGTTATACCGTCTCCTGCAAATTGACATTCAGCAATGATGACTCAAACTCTACCCTAAACAGCTGATTGTGGTTTACACCAGTATAGAATTAGAAAATATCAATAACATTTGTGTTTGAGGTCAAACTGTACGGATCATGGTACATTACAATCTTGGACAAAAGTAATTGGCACACCTTGTGAAAATGTGCTCTTTTACACTTGCATAATTCAACCACTTTGTTCCGGGGGTGGGGGGGGGGGCAATTCAGGCAATTTACTGACGGTAAGAAGGGTGCTAAAACACTTTTATCCAAGATTGTAGTATTATGCTTATAAATCTGGGATATTCTCACAGAAAGGCTTTTATGAACTCAAGTTGGAATTTTGATATTTGATATGCACATATAGAAATTACAGAATCATATAAAAAGGATTGCCTTGTCTTTAATACACGGATTCAAGCCAACCATAGGTTATGTTAGCACATCTATGCCAGTAACAAAAATACCAAATATGAATTTTGATGATTTTTTCGGTGTTTTGGATCAGCAATCACTGCTTACCCCTTTAACAATATTTAGACACAATAAAATACACATACTTTTAACTACTCTGTTCCTCAGGGCTCCATTGTAGGCCCCAAGGTGTCATAATATATACTCATCCAGTCAGTGATATTATTAGGAATCATGATGTTAACTTTAACTCGTAAGCTAATGATACTCAAGCTTTTCTGTGAGTTTAAACCAAAGATTCCAGGTGATTGTGAGAATGCTCTTCAAAAACTTTTAAACTTTATATCTGGCATAAGCACCTGGAAGTCAAAAACATGCTGCAGATGAATCAAGAAAAGACAGCACTTATTGTCTTTGCCATGCGTGTTTTAAAAAATTTGCCTTCAAAATGGTTAGATCTGGTGACACCTCTGTCCCTGCATATGTGTGTGTTAAGAACCTAGGGCTTAGGTTTGATTCCACTATGAGTATGTCCAATCAGATGTCCAATCTGTAGGAGTGTGAATTACCATTATTTGTAACTGATGGCGTATTTGTAGGTTTATCACTTTTGGTGCTTGCAACCATGCTGTACAATCTTTGGTCTTGTCCCACATTGATTTTGCCAACTCATTATTATACGGCACCAATGAAATAGATCTCAAAAGGCTCCAGTGCTTGCAAAATAAAGCTGCACATTTTGAGTTTGCAAGTGGTCATGACCAGCACTTTATTATTATCTCATTCAGTCATTTTCTAATATTTGAAAACAATTATGAAGTTATGGTTTTGTGCAATTTCCAGGCAAAAAACAATAAAAAATCTTCTTAGAGATAGTTGGGAACAATGACATTTATCTTCTTCAGTGTTCTTGCCAAGAGTATGCCAGGAAGAAGGTGGACCAAAGGGTTTTCACTTCCATTAGTGCTGGGGTTTCCCTACAGAAACCACTTTTCCAAAGGAATTTTGCACAAAACTGATACCACATGTGAAGGGTCATAAGAAAACTATATATACAAACAAGATGCTTGGCTCTGCCTTGCTGGTGAGCAATTTGTAGCTAGGTGTGTCTGAATAAAAAACAGGCTTCTGCTTACTAGTTCAGGAGCAAGATGAAGTCCCGTGTTCAGGAGCAAGATGAAGTCCCGTGTGCATTTTGTGGTGAAAGCAAATGACATGTCTAGATATCTTCAGGGGGTCTAAAAGAACATGAAAAACCATGTTGCCAAAAATGTAGGGGGGGCAATAATATCTCCCTAAATGTTTGCTAATATAGCGTTTACACTGGGCAAAAGTCGTTATCGAATTCCCTTTTTTTTCAATGACAACTAAGGATTAGCATACATTAATTTGTATTGTAGTTGTTTACACTAACACTGATTTTGAATTCGCATTCAGAAAAATGAATTACGTATTTGCTTGATAGGCCGGAAATGTACGGCCTCGAGTTAGGTGTCATGCTTGGTAAACTTTAAATCGATAACGACTTTCGTTTACACTCACAAAAGTCGTAATACAATTACGACTTATTCAAATTCACTTTAAATGAATGATGATCAAGTTGTCATTGAAATTTGACTTTTTGAATTGCGTTGTAATTACGACTGTACCCGTTGACACTTATCACGAAAGTGAATTCGATTACGACCTAAGTGAATTCGATGACGACTTTTGCCCAGTGTAAACGCCCTATATGGTGTAACAATACATTATTTTTATTGCTTGGATGGGACTCTGTGTTTATTATATTGACATTTGTTGTGCTTTCATCACAAAAATCCGATCATTCCAATCATTCTAGCCTATTTTAGGCATTTTTTAACTATTTTGGCAGCCATTTTGAAAAGAGGCTATAAAGTACGCCCCTACAGGGTTGCAATTTTGGCAACATGTTTTTTCTTGTTCTTTTTTGACCTCCTGAAGCTATCTAGACATGTGGCTTACTTTCAAAAATGCACACGGGACTTTATTTCATGACCTGTTGCTCCTGCACTATACCTCAAAACCTCATAGCCCTGGTAATTTTTAGACAATATGTCCAATAATGATATTTTCAATTTAATCATGTGTGCTAAAGATGTTGATACTCTCAAAATTATTAATTTTGTTAATACTTGTTTTACTATACGTAAAGGTTAACTTTTTAATAATTTGTTAATATTTAATTGTTTAATGTTTGTATGTGTATCAGTGGCCTCTTCTGTATGTTTTACATTGATTATACCATATTGTTTGGTGATTGTCAATAAAGATTGATTGATTGTAGTAGGAACAGAAATTTAGGGCAATTATAGTGTTATCTAGTCTGGTATATCCGAGCATCATTTGGTTAGCTTCGGCAGAATCATAATTTACCCACCTTGAACCCTTGCCCACCCACTGACCTTGTACTTTGAGGTATACAATATGTTACAAATTTTCAGTGTAAAAGGAACCTAAGACCATCTTGAACAAGACTATTTTCTTGCAAGACATTAAAAATTATGTGTTGATGATGTAACACTCCCACTTGAGAGCAATATCAGCATGTCAAATTTGGAAAACACCACCCAGTGAAAGGCAAATCACCAAACCCTGGCCATTATTTTAAAGGACCATGGTCTGATAGCTAATAGCCTCATCCCCAGAACCACAGATTTTACTGGAAGTGGTCAAACTTTTGGATTTGAAAAACTACCAATTTTTTTCATTTACCCTGTGAAATTGTAAGGCTAAAGAATGTTTGGTTTGGATGTTATGAGCAAAAAATATGCCCCATTTTGGTTGACCAAGATCGTTTTTACATGTACAGTACTCTAATGGGTTCATAAAAACTGCGTTTTTAGCTCTCACATCAAAATGGATTGAAATATCAGCACAAAACTTTACAGATGGGTTTTGGATGAAGGCCCTTCTGCCAAAATAAAAACATTCAATTAGGCCATCCCCCCTTTAATATCTTGTTTGTAGTACATTTAACACATTACAAGACTAAGAAAGATAAAGCTTTATCAGAAATAAAAAGTTATAGCTTTTCACATTTTATTCAGTTTTCTTTGTAATAAAATGCAAGTACAAAAATAAAATACATTTGAAACAAAAAAATAGATCTTTAAAAATTGGTTTAAAGGCAAATACATTTGTATCTAAAGTTTAAATACAAACATTTACATGTATATATTTATGTTACATGGTGGTTCATGAGAATTTAACAATGATGTACGCGCATGGCCATGTATTATTTTTCCACATACCTGAATGTGTGAATAAAATACACAGATGCATTGAGTGCTGAGTTGTTAAAGGCTGACTCAGAGATTTCAAAATATATTTTTGTGTAGTATTTAAAATAGTCAACTAGAACTAAAGATTGCCTAAAAGTTGCCTAAAATGTTTAATTCCAAAGTTAGAGAATTGAATTTTTTGTTTTCATGCAGTAAACATTTATGTACAGTATAACAGTGAACAAAAACTCTGGATCCGGAATTTTATAATAAAGTTGTGATTTTCTAAGTTATTTCATACAGTAATTATTATATGGATAAGCATTATGTATATGCAAAAAAAACATGATTTGTTTGAAAATTGAGGGCGCCCTCCATGGGAAATCTCTGAGTCGGCCTTTAATTTCTGATAGACCAATGACAAGATAGACACAAGAAATATTTTTCCACACAAGAAAATCCTGCAAAGAAGAAAGGCAAAGAAGACCCATCTGCCTTTACATGATCATTAAAGCCACTACCAGCAATTCACCTAAAAGAGTCAAAATATTTGAAATTTGCAGGAATAGCTCAAAAATGAAGCATAACTCTGTAGAATTCTTGTAAGTTTACAACTGAAAAAATTGACAGAAAAGTAAGAGAACAGCAGTGTTCAAAGATATGAATTTTCATTGAATTACGTGTTGTAGTAAGTGTCCGTAGGGACAGTAATGACTAAAATATCTGATTTTGTTCTTATTAGGTTAATTTTGGGCTTATAACTTGTAGGGTATGTTAGGATACATATACTAGTTACAGACATGCAGAAATCTGATTTTTGATAATTTCTTTGATTTTTCTGATTTAGCAAATCACTGATAGTGCCTTTAAGGGCATTTTTTGTGATTACTAACCTTTAACCCTGGCTTACTTAAAAAGATGATTTTTTAAAAATATCATTTGACCTATGACTCAGTATTGTATGTGTGCTTAGTCCTTATGTGCAGGTTTGATCTATCTGGAAAATTTATAATTTTGTATTTGTCTGTAAATTGCAGAAATTGCAAAACAGTGGTCTTGAGACATGATTGAAACATTGGCTCCTAACATCAACAATCTAACATCAACATATAATGGAAATTTTGGCGGAACCTTTTCTCTAGATATTATGAACGATAAAACAAAAATAAAGGAGCTAGGATCATAAATGGGATTTTCCGTAACTGACCCATCTGACACACTTTTTTCTGACACCCTTAAATAAATTTGGAAACACCTTCATGTACATAAGCACAGACTTATTCGTTAAGTTTTCCAATTCATAGTGTGTCAGAACAAAGTGTGTCAAAAAAAGGTGTCCGATGTGTCAGGTTCTGGAAACTCCCTCAAAATGCATCTTTAATTCTACATCATGAACATGGACTTGCAAAATTGATTACAACATTTTAACAAGGCTAACTCGTATTTACGCGATGCGTAAAATTGTCCCCGCCGAATATCCGATCACTAAGTGATGACTAGAACTGTACCAGTCCACCTTTAATTTGGGGCCACCACTAGCTCACCAAAATAATTTATAAAAAAATTGTTCCTTTGGTGAAGTAACTCGAAAAATCATAATATTCAATCAGTGCAAAAAACCCTGAAATTCACTAAATTTAGTAAAAATATGATAATTTATTCAAATTGGCAACACTATTTTGAAAAATAATTGACCACATTTTAAATTTGGTGACCCAAACAAGGTCTAGAAAGGGGGCGAAACACTGAATTTTAACATATTTCCCATTTTACAAGAATGTAAACAGGCTGCAACCCAAACGACTGACTCACGTGTAACAACCAAAACTTAAAAGAATACCTTTCAAGAAAACATGGTACTACATATGTTCATACCTTTGTTTGTAGTATACTTCCCCCACCTAGCAATTTACGCTGATAATTTGCATATTAATTAGCTCTTCATATTTAAGTTGCCCGAAATACGCCAAAAATCTAATCAGTCGAGAACTTCTCATCCCGCTTCCTCCACCAAGTTACATCACTATACGCATACAGAATCCAAAAACTTGGACCAAGCCTTGCGGGAAAATTTTCCATAAATTAGCAAATTAGATACTTCTAATTACGCCAAAAATAAAAAAAAACAAAAAAAAAAAAAAAAAAAAAAAAAAAAAAAAAAAAAAAAAAAAAAAAAAATTCAAAAAAAAAAAAAAAAAAAAAAAAAAAATATTTTTACCACCAAATCTATAAGGTCGGAACTCATCAACCCGCTTCTTTCCACAAGTTACATCATCGTAGCCCTCCACGGAACTCCCATAAATCGATACCAATAATGGTCCTCATGTTGACATTTTCTGTAGCATATGGACCTTTTTCGGGCCATGACTTTCCCCCCACCCCGCTACAGACCCAGGGAGGACCCTGGGGGGTTAATTACAGGTTATAGGGGGTTTCCCGCTCCTACAATATACCCAAGTTTGGCTACTCAGCTCATCCAGAAAAAAGATATCCCCATGTTCCAGGGTTACAATTTTAATCACGGACATACATACGTACATACATACGGAGCATAATACGGACTACGGACGGAGCCCATTTTATAGTCCCCTTCCGAAACTTCGTTCGTGCGGGGACAATTACCAAGGATGAAAGTTAACATTTTTAAAAAAATCAAAAATGTGATTATGACATCTTTGTCAATATGTGCAGGGTCACTAACCAGTTCTCTTTTTTTCCAAATTCAAAATGCCCATTTGTCTCTAAATTGCTAGTGTTATGTTTTCTTATCAAACACTCATATTTCCTTTTCTCTGTTAAAAAAAAGACCTGAAGCATTTTAAAGCAGTCTTGGAGATGCCATTTACAGCTTTTTCTCTACCTTAAAAAGTCAGATCCACAACTTCTTTAGTAACAAAGCACAAAAAATTGCCATTTCCAGACAAATACATCATGTTATGCTTAGCCCACTTCCAGGGTCTTAATACAAACATTTCCATACAACAGTGCCAAAAATGGACTTTGACTTAAAAAAATAGTGGGTGCAATTTGTTCCATTTTGAAGAACATCGCTGTAGTGGCTTTAAAGACGCATGCATCATGCTTTAATTTTTGCTATTTTTTAAACACAATCTTATTTTCACATAATGAGGAACTAAAAATTAAAAGATATAACTGTATCTTGCTAATAAGATCACAAGTTTCTTTCTTTTGTTATCAAAGGCCATTATTACAACCATGGAATTATTACTTCAGTGTGGTATATTACAAGTTGTTTTTTAAACAAGCAAAATTAAACACTAGTGTTGCTTGCTTTCAAGCAGATGATCCAGAGTTTGGTGGCAATTGGGAGTTCATACACGATCAAATTTGAAAAAGGTTACCGAAACTGCATACAACATACATACACCCACACTACAACCAGTGGCGTTATCGGCAATGCCTGCTTGAGTGTGGGACAAAGTTCCCAGTCTTCTTGGGAAATTTTCCCTCTTAGGGGTGGTCAAAGGCCAATTTTCCGGGCAAGGGCTAAAAAACGGCTGATTTAGCAGGATTTTGGCAAATTACGCCAGCTGTTACGCACTGACTACAAACCTGACCAGGTTTGGAAACACTGAATTCACAACAACCTATACAGCTTTATTCCATAAGGTTTTGAATTCATAAAACCTGTCAGGTTACGGAAATGCCCCACATGGATGGTCGTACAGAATGCATTGGCTACAATTCTGCAGGAGAAGAAAATGCTACAAAATTATTTGAAATTGGTAAGTTTTAACACAAATCATGTTGATAACTTATTGTTTCAATCAAAGAAATATCAACTGTGACTAATTTATAGTGAACTGTGCCAAACCCACATGGCCTAAGTGTAAAGAAAATTACATGCTTCAAATCACTCTCCCAATCACTATCATACAGGCCAGTACCTTATTCAGTCTACATAAAGATAAACCATCACAGATAGGACCAGTCCTCCTCCCCCTTTTTTCTTTTGATGGAGGAATGCATTTTTGAGAGAAAATTTGACCCTTTCTCCAAATTGGCTTATGGAACATCTTCAGATACATTTCAAACAAGTAAAACTCATATATCCCCTTGACTGCTACATATCCAGATTTTGGTTCTACACAAAGTTGTTAGGTCAATTAAAGCTTGCAAAACAACAACTTTTCTTTCACAACTTTTGTTCATCTTTCTTCCTTTTTGGATAAATTATGAAACATATGGTCAGGGTTAAATGAACATACACAATAGAAGTTTGATATTATTTTTTGAACGAGGACAGCTATTTTGTGTAAACGTCATGAACAATTACTCAATCTGAAAGCGGTAAGTGATAACAACTGAATTCTCTTCAACTGTGTGGCAATGTAACAATGGTCCTACACTCCCAGATGAAAAGGAATCTGCAGTGTTTGCATACCGGGCCGATTGCTGAATATTTTGAGGTGACATTTTATTCAATTACATGAAAAGGTGCAAGTTTTTTTGTTAGGTGAACAAGATGTTTATGTGGTGTGTGTGTGTGTGTGAGGGTGTGTGTGTGTGTGTGTGTGAGATGTGTAGGGATGTGTTGGTGTTCCACATAAAAAAAATGGATTAATAACAATTTCTTTTTCAAACATCATTAAATTTTCAGGAGGCCTGCATCACCTGCATGAATGAATGTAAAGCAAATCCGACTACCAAAACATAACATCAGTCAATGAAGACGTATATTAACCCACTGACACAATTTCAGTCACTGATCCCACTTTGTCTCCCTTTTCATTAAAGTAATGAAGAGATAATTTCTGATGATACACCACCGGGTATTGCAGTCATAGCCACTATAGGCAGCAGCTTTAGCCGATTGAAGTGACCAGGGCCAGTTGTACCAATTGGCATTAGCTCCATTGTCATGTCATGTCTACTCCTTGCATACGATTAAAACAACATGATAGTTTAACACAAACCATGCCATATATACATGCAAAAAACACACGATAATCACAAAATACAGGGATTATAGACACAAAGATACCAGGACATGCTTTTTCAAAATACCTACAATATCCTCATAATGGTTCATTCACCACGTATTATACTCGATTTGCCGTGGATACGTTCGTACCCCTGGAGTTTTGGACCTATTCAATTTAAGTCGGAGAGAGGAAAATGTAAGAATTCAAATGCACGTGCCACACCGGATTATCTTGGAGGACACTTCGCGTCATATAACTCACTCACCTGCCACTAAATACAATGTCATTCATCATGGAAATGCACTCTGTGTATTTCAGACCTGAACATTCCATTCACAATTACAGGATTTTACAGAAGTCCCTGCGCCTCATTTAATTTTTCACCTCGCAAGAATGGTACGGGGTCAACCCATATCAGAGGCAATCGAGTATAGTATTAACTAGTGCATTTCACCCCGTGGACCTTTGACCTATGTGTGGGTGCTCAGATTAGTTTTGCACTCAGGTCAGCTGTCCTTTTGACGACCAAAAGGTTTGGGGGTCATAGGTTTCTATGCAAATTGACAGTCTAGATGACCTTTGACCCTTTTGTTGCACTCTGAAACCCTGCTAACAAATGTCAAACTGTCCTCCCCTACCTTCATGCCAAATATCAGCCCATTATGCAAAGCATAACAAAATTGAGGCATAGCCCAGTGAGAGACAGATCGGGTTCATTTAGTAGTATGTAAAATCTACAGAATTATAACTGAGAAATTATGATTTTATTAAATTAGGCATATAAATCATATGGGTTCCTGGACAAGCGTTGAAGGTATGTGAAGGTAAATTCAAAACAAAAAAGTGGTTTTGCATTGGCCGTGATGACTGATAACCAAGAAGTAACGTTTCCAAATGAACTTCAACAATCACTCATATAAGAGGCAATCTATAATTCTAGTTAAACCTTCTATAAGGGGTGTATGGATTCATTTGGAATAGCCATTATGCTCATTTCCCACAAAAGAGCTATAGGTAAAAAAATCTTTGGAAGGTTAAGCAGTAATTGCTTCATTCATAATAATATAATGAAAAAACCAAAAATTTATGTTTATCTTTTAATACTTACTTTAGTGAATTATTTGGATTGGAGAAAAAATTGACTCCATGTGATATAGCAATCCTCCCTGCTACAGCTGAGTCATTTAGTGCTGTATCAATAGTCACATACCTACGGGGAATAGTGTCCCCCCATGTTAACTCCTTGCTATAATACGGCAATTGCAACGAAAGTGATTCTGATTACGGGCGTTGATTACGATAGAACCGGTCTGGCATTTCACCTGCCCTAAAAAACAAAGTAAAATGGTGTGAGTACGGGTAAATACATAATAGATCCTACAACACAAAAAGGATAGAGTCACAAATTTTGAATAGGTTTATGTCAGATAATATGATTATGTCCAATAAAGCGGGTACAGATGATGTGAACTGTAATGCAACTGGCAGTCATCAATAAACAATGTCTGTCAAGAAAACTGTATTCAATACACAGGGACTCACTTCTCTCCAAATACAGCTTGATTAGATGTGGTTCACTGGATAATGTAAATTGGGCCTGCAATGATTCTCGAAGAGACCAAAGGGCTATTACTAGATTTTTTTTTTTTTTTTTTTTTTTTTTTTTTTTTTTTTTTTTTTCCCACCATCATAAAGGCTGGTATCCCAATGAGTCTAACTTTAGACCCGGGTTTTAAACCAGGTTAGTCCTATATGAGTGGACCTTTTCCTTTCATAAATACTGGGAAAGTTAAATGGAATGGGTGAGAAATTCCTCAGGGATGGCCCATTTCGGCCCATCCATGAGGCATTTTCTCACACGTTACAGCACATTTTTAGAATATGTTGGAAGGAAAAAAGGTCACTCTTATAGGACTAACCCTGTTAAAACACAGGTCTAAAGTTAAACTTCCTTTCAGAATACTAGCCTTAGACTTTGGGGGCAAGTGCCAAAGGTTAGGACCTCCACCTTATTTCAAGTAGTGAGGTAAAAAAAATGGTTATAAAAACTAATTTGCACCAAATGAACAACACAACTAGCCTTGGGCTTCTGCTTCCATGTTGCTCTTCAATACCTTCACATAAAAAAAAAGAACTAGTCCCGACAGCAGTGGAATTAGTATAAAGAAACTAGTCCCGACAGACAGCTGGAATCTAGTATAACAGGGGGTCTTGCATTAAAAGTGTCAAATGCCAGGGGCACATCATCTATAAAGTTATTAACAAAAAGACTGCAGATTTTGTGCGCATTATTGACCTCTTTATATAATAGCAAGATATTTGGCTTAGCTACTCTACCTGACATTCACTTGGTAGTAAAAATCCCTGTGTCTGCTTGGCTTGGGTGTACGGTTATACTTAGAACCACCCCATTTCTCCACACTTTTTACCATGATCATCACTCAGCAGAACCAGAACACCACCATTTGCCTCCCATTGTGCCAATGTCCACACACTATCAGACGCCCTTCTATGTGGGGGATACTTTTTTTCTGTTACAAATTAAAGCCACTTGTCCTCTTACTTGAGCCATACAGGTCAAGCTGGCCCCTTATTCCGGTTATGTATACCTATCGACCCAATGAGACCACCTAGTTCAATGGAAATCAATAGTCTTATTGATACGTGATCCTTGGTTTTCTACCGGAAATCATTTTTTAATTGAAATTCCTTTCCCACAATGCACCAACGATGTACGAGTTTAGATAAAATAAATAACTCTCATCTCCCTTCTCATGGTGTTGTGCATTACGGTCATTTTTCTGTCATAACTGTGCGAAAACCGTTTGCTGTACATAAATTTTTCCAGTAACGAGTACTCTTTGATTGCCTTGTAATTTCTGTGCCACAAAATGTGCTCGTAGTTTAAAGGAGGCCACTAAACCGGAATTTTAATTCCAAGAGAGAATTGCATTTTTTGTTTTTTCATGCAGTAAACATTATGTACAGTATAACAGGTGAAAAAAACTCTGGATCCCGGAATGTTATAAAAAGTTGTGATTTTCTAAGTTATTTCATACAGTAAGTATTATATGGATAAGCATTATGTATATGCAAAAAACAACATGATTGTTTGAAAATTTGAGGCGCCCTCCATGGAATCTCTGAGTCGGCCTTTAATTTCTGATAGACCAATGACAAGATAGACACAATAAATATTTTTCACAATAGAAAACCCTCAAAGCAGAAAGGCAAAGAAGACCCATCTGCCTTACATGATCATTAAAGCCACTACCAGCAATTCACCTAAAAGGTCGAAAATATTGAAAATTTTGAAGGAATAGCTCAAAAATGAAGGATAACTCTGTAGAATTCTTTAAGTTTACAAATGAAAAAATTGACAGAAAAGTAAGAGAAACAGCGTGTTCCAAAGATATGAATTTCATTGAATTACGTGTTGTAGTAAGTGTCCGTAGGGACAGGAAGACTAAAATATCTGATTTTGTTTCTATTACGGTTAATTTTGGGATTATAACTTGTAGTGTATGTTAGGATAACCGATCTAGTTACAGACATGCAAAAAATCTGATTTTTGATAATTTGTTTGATTTCTTGATTAGCAAATCACTGATAGTGCCTTGAAGGGGGCTTTTGTGATTAATAACCTCATAACTCTGGCTTACCTTAAAAAGATTGAGATTTTTATAACAGCTCAACTATTGGCCTAAGTATTGTAAGTGTGCCTAGTCTGATGTGCAGGTTTGATATATTTGGGAACGAAAGTTGTAATTTTTATTTGTTCTGTAAGGACCCGGGAAATGGCAAAACAGTGGTCTATGGAGTACGAACATTGGCTAATAACATCAAACTTAACCATACATCAGGACATCAGGATAAACAAAATTTTGGAAATAAATTTCACAAGATATCTAATGAACCATAAATGAAAAATACATGGCTCGGACCGCTTGTGTCACCTGCCAATGCGGTTTTGATGATAGGCCTCACATGCCCTTTTGACCGTGATATGTAACCTTGAACTTCATAAACAAATGAGGATTTGCATAAACTCCATAAAAACCAAGTTTGGTTCCAATTTGAACATTTTCAGCCTATTTTAAACGTGACCTCACCTGACTTTGACTTGGTATGTCACCTTGGACCTCGCAACAAATGGGGGATGCCAAGTTACACCTGTGACCCAGTTGGGTTAAATCATTAAAGATGTGGATTACAGGCAAAGGTTAACCCTTTTTCACAACAACAGACAACACCAAAAATAGACAACAGTGGACGAAGTGATCCTATGTGTTTTGTGCCTTGAGGCAGCAACACAAAATGAAGAAAACTAGGAATGAAATGCATTTTTGAATATCTACATCAAGGAACATTAGACTTGCATAATTGATTACACATTGAAATTCCAAGATTGCAAGTTCAGTATACCTCGAACGTATCGGCGCACACGATGCGTCATATGCATCACGTGGACTGTATAACAAATGTTATGCATGGTGCCGTGAGAATGCGAAAGTGGTAAAAAATCATGCAATTTTCAGGCTGAATTTGATATGTAATGATTTAATTGTGTAAATATCATGTGGACCCAGGTATAACAAAGTGTGTATACATGGCTGCCGTGACTAACGCCGAAAGTGGTAACAAACATGCAATTTCAGGCTGAATTTGGAGATGCAATGATTTAATGTTGTAAGTACATGTAATAGTTCGTAAAAAGTATGGTATACATGAACGGCAAGCCCTCCGGCATAAACAAGCGTTCATACCCAAAATACTATGAATGAACCCCTAATTTAACATTTTTTACCTGCATGTTAAAAATCAAAATGGTGATTATTGATATCTTTGTCAAATATGTGCTGGGTCACTTAAAACCACAATCAGTCATTTTTTTCCAAATTCAGAATGCCCATTTCCTCTCCAAATTGCTAGTATTACATCGTATCAAGACTTTATATTACTTTTCTCTATGAAAAACAGACACTTAAGCATTTTAAAGCAGTCTTGAAGATGCCATTTACGGCTGTTTCTATACCTTAAAAAAGTTGGATCCCAACTTTTATTAGTAAACAAAGCAAAAAAAAATCGCCATTTCTTGACAAGTACAGTGTGTAATGCTTAGCCACTTACAGGCCCGGTCCCTCAACTCAACATAAAAAGTGGTAACCATGAGAGTTCAATTTTACAAACCCCCCTTTTCAATGATTTTTCATTGATTTTATCCCCCTTTTTTTGCAAAATCGATGACAAAATTAGGGTTAAAAATATCCCCTATTTCAAGCTTTTCAATGACAAGATTTTCACACACCCCTTTTCAATGACTCTTATAATTTAACATATTAAAGACACTATCAGTGATTTATTCGAAAGAGTCAAAATCTATTAATTTGGTAGGAATAGCATTAAAGTGAAGCATAAGTCTGTAGAATTCTCATAAGTTACTTTTTCCAACTGACGAAATTGCAGAAAAGAAAACGGCACTGCTCAAAGATAGGAATCTCCGTTCAGTTACGTAGTAAGTGTCCGAACGGACAGTAATGACTAAAACTTCCGATTTTGCCCTTATTAGGTTGCTTCTGGTCCTATCATTTGCAGGGTATGTTAGGATACCTGTACTTACAAACATGCAAAAATCTGATTTTGATGATTTTTTCGATTTTCTGATTTAGCAAATCACTGATAGTGCCTTTAAGAACAAAACATACAAGTATCAACATTACTTTGTGTCTCCTGTACTCCCAGATGATCCTGTGTCTTTAATTGGGATTAATACAATACCTGTATACTGATTTTAAATGCAAATGCAACAAGATAAGCATTCCCTTGAAGCATTATGTACAAAAAAAGGTCGATCAACCATGACCAATTCTGTGAAATACCCCTTTTTTTAAATTTCGTGGAGACGGATGCTCAGAATATCTCCTTTTTTCGTGATTTTGCGGTCCCCAATGACAGCAAAAAATATACCCCTTTTCCGCGAAATTTAGAACTCTCATGGTTACCACTTTTAATGTTGAGTTGAGGGACCGGGCTTACAGGGATCTTTTATACACCCATTTCCAATACAACAGTGCCAAAAAATGGACTTTGATGTCTTTGTCCAAAAAATAAGAGCGCGATTTGTTTACATTTTGAAGAAATCGCTGATAGTGGCTTTAAGGCGCATGCATCATGCTTTAATTTTTGTTATTTTTATTTAAAGTGACAGGAAGAGATTTTTTGAAGATACAAATTTCTCTCAATTTTCACTGGATCGGTCGTAGACCACCTACCGAGAACGTTTCAAAGGTTTAATGAACAAACAAGTACAAAAGAAAACTGCAAATCCTGTTTTGAACTTGCCTGCTACCACAATCGTCCCCATAGAAAACCATGCTTTGACTTTCTGTCATGCACGACAGAAAGTACCAAATCATCATCTTATTAAATAAAGATGGCGTATTCGGCTAATTCACTTCAGGTGTGATCTAATACATTGGTAAGCATTCCAAATATGCAAAAAACCGTGATTCGACAAAAATTGGGGGCGCTTCTTTCTGGAAATCTCATGTCTCTTTAAACACAATCTCATTTTCACATAATGAGAACTAAAAATGCAAAGATATAACTGTATCTTGCTAATTAGTATTCTTTTCCTTTGTTATCAAAGCCATTATTATTTATAGTTTGTGGTACTGATGTTACAAATTGCTTTTAAGCAAAGCAGTTAAACCACTAGTGTTGCCTGCTTTCAAGTCAGATGATCAGAGTTTGGTTGCAATTGGGAGTTAATGTATTCATGCACGAGCAAAAAGGTTAACCGAAACTAACGTACACACACATACCTACACACACATACCTACACACACATACATAAATGCACATGGATCAGTGTTTCCATAAACTGCCCAGGTTTCGGAAACACTGATGTGAATTCAACCTCCTATTCAACAACCTATACAGCTTTATTCCATAAGGTTTTGAATTCATAAACCTAGTCAGAATACGGAAATGCCCCACAGGGATGGTCATACAGAATTTGCATTTGTATGTGCCCTCGGCTACAATTTGCGGAGACACAAAAAAATGCTACAAAATTAAATCGGAATTAGGTAACCTGTGAACACAAATCACATTGATAATGATGGTTTCAATCAAAAAAATATCAACTGGGACTAATTATAGTGAAACTGTGCCAAACCCACATGGCCTATGTGTAAAGAAAATTACATGCATCAAATTCATCTTCCAATCACTTAGCATCATACCTCTTCAGTCTACATAAAGATAAACCATCACAGATCGGACCAGTCCTCCCCCATTTTTTTCTTTGAGGGATGCATGTTGGAGAGAACCTTTGACCTTTTCTCCCACTTTGGCTATTATGGAAAACATCTTCAGATACATTTGGAGTAAATTAGGAACATATGGTCAGGGGTAAATTGAAATACACTGGATTTATTGTGAATGGACAGCTTTTGTGTAGATGTCATAACAAATACTCAATCTGAAAGGGTTAAATGATAAACCTAATTTTACAACTTGTGGGCAATGTAAATGGTCCTACCTCCCAGATGAAAAAGGAATCTGAGTGTTTGCATACGGGCCGATTGTGAATATCTGCGTGACATGTACATGAAATGTGCAAGTTTATTAGGTGAACAAGATGGTATGTGGTGTGTGTGTTGTGTGTGTGTTTTTGTGTTTTTTAAGTTTTTGAAATATTCAACATTGAAAAAAATTTTTTTTCAAAACATTATTACATTTTTTTTTTTTTTTTTTTATCATGTAGGCCTTGCATCACATGCATGAGTACGTAATCCTGACTACAAAAAATAACAATAATCATGAAGCGTATCTTAACCAAGGACACAATTCAGGGACTTGCTCCACTTGTCTCCTTTTCATAAATAATAAAGATATAATTGTCTGATACACATCACAAGGTAACAGTTGTCATAGCACTATAGGCAGCAGCTTAGGCCGATTTGAAGTGACCAGGCCATGTTGTACCATTGTCATAGCTCCATTTTAACGTCATGTCTACTCCTGCATAAAGATTAAACAAATGATAGTTTTAAACACAAATCCATGCCAGATCTACCACTGCCAAAAGATAATCACAAATACAGGATTTATAGACACACAGATCCATGGACATGCTTTTAAAATACCTACAATATCCTCATAAATGGTTTCATTCACCATGTATATATCGATTTGCGTGATACGTTCGTCCCCCTGAGTTTTGGACCTATTCAATTCAGGCGGAGAGGGAAAATGAAAGACTTCAAATGCACGTGCCACAAGGTTATATTGGAGGACAATCCGCGTCATATCACTCACTCACCTGCCACTAAATAAATTCATCATCTATGGAAAACGAATTATAGTGCATATTTCAGACCTTACATTCTCAAAAAATAAACATGATTAACAGAAGTCCCATGCCTCATTTCATTTTTCACTCGCAAAGAATGGTACGGGGTCACAGATCAGATGAATCGAGTATAGTATTAACTAGTGCATTTCACCCTGTGGGTGACCTTTGACCTATGTGTGGGTGCTCAGATTGTTTGCGCTCGGTCAGTGGTCCTTTGGACCAAATGTGGTGGTCATAGGGCATTCCTATGCAATTGACTCTAGAGACCTTTGACCTTTGTGCACTCTGAAACCCTGCTAACAAATGTCAAATGTCCTCCCCTACCTTCATGCAAATATCAAAGCCCATTATCGTCAAAGCATAACAACAATTGATGCTAGCAGAGAGACAGATCTGGTTTCATTTAGTAGTTATGTAAAATCTACCGAATTATTACTGAGAAAATTAGAGATTTTATAAATTAGGCATAAAATCATATGGGTTCCTGACAAGCTTGAAGGTAAATTCCAAAACAAAAAGTGGTTTGCTTGGCGTGAGGACTGCTAACCAAGAAGGTAACGTTTCATGAATCAACCACCTCTCATATTAAGAGGCATCTATAATTCTAGTTTAAACCTTTATAAGGGTGTATGGATTCATTGGAATAGGCCATTTTATGCTCATTTCCACAAAAGGCATAGGTAAAAAAATCTTTAGGCCAGGTAAAGCATCATTGCTTCATTCATTAATAATATAATTGAAAACTTTGTTTATCTTGTTTATCATTTATCATACATTTTATTATACAAATTAAAAAAAAACATGCTCATTTGATATAGCAATCCTCCTGCTACAGCTGAGTCATTTAGTGCTGTATCAATAGTCACATACTCTACTGGAATAGTGTCCCCTCCATCGTAAACTCCTTGATATTAACGGCAATTGCAACGAAGTGATTCTGATTAGGGCGTTGATACGATGAACCGTCTGGCAGTTCAACTGGCTTTATAAACAAATTAAAATGAGTACCGGTAAATACATAAATAGATCCATGCAACACAAAACGGAAGACCCAAATTTTGAGTAGTTATTCAGATAAATAGCTTATGATTACAATAAAGATGGGTACCGATGATGTGAACTGTTAATGCAAACTGGCCGTCATTCAAAAAAACAATTGTTGTCAAGAATTATCCAATTACACAGGACCATTCTCTCAAAATACAGCTTGATTAGATGTGGTTCACTGGATAATGTACATTGGTCCTGCAATGTTTCTGAAGAGACAAGTGCTAGACTAAATTTCACCATTCATAAAAGGTGGTATTCCTAAATGGAGTCTAACTTTAGACCCGGCGTTTAACCAGGGTTAGATCCTATATGAGTGGACCTTTTCTTTCAAATACTATGAAAGTTCAATGGAATGGGTGAGAATTCATCAGGGATGCCCATTTCGGCCCATCTATGAGGAATTTTTCTCACCCGTTTACAGACATTTTTAGTATGTTGGAAGGGAAAAAAGGTCCAGTCATGGACTAACCCTGGTTTTTTTAAACACAGGTATAAATTTCGACTCCCTTTCAGAATACTAGACATTAGACTTTGGGCAAGTGCCAAAGGTATTGGACCTCCACCATTATTTCAATTAGTAAAAATGGTTATAAAATGACCTTTGTACCCAACTGAACAACCAAACGAGCCTTGGGCTTCAGCCTCCTGTTGCTCTTTCCATACCTTCACATAAAAAAGACTAGTCCCGACAAGACGTGGAATATAGTCATAACAGGGGGTCTGCATAAAATTTGTAACTGCCAGGGCGCCACATCATCTATACAAGTTATTAAACAAAATAATGCAGATTTTGTGGTCATGAGGACTCATTTATATATATGCAGATATTTGCTTAGGTACTCTAATGACATCACTGGAGTAAAATCCCCTGCTCCTGGCCTTGGTTGTACGGTATACTTAGTAACGACACTCCATTTCTCCACACTGTACCATGACTCATCACTCAGCAGACGCACACACCATTTGCCTCCATTGTGCCATGTCCACCAACCACTATCAGACGCCCTCTATGTGGGGGATACTTTTTCTGTTACAATAAAGGCACTTTGTCCTCTTACTTGAGCCATACAGGTCAAGCTGGCCCCTTATTCCGGTATGCATACGCCACCTACCCAATGAGACCACATAGTTCAATGAAATCAATAGTCTTATTGATACGTGGATCCTGGGTTTAATACCGGAAATCATTTTTTACTGAAATTCCTATCAACAATGCACCAACGATGTCGAGTAGATTAAAATAAATAGCGCTATATATTCTCTGGTGGTTTTGTGTCATACGGTCATTTTTTGTCATAAACTGTTGCAAAAACCGGTTGCTGTACATAAATTTTACAGAACGAGTACTATTTGATGTGCCTTGTAATTTCTGTGCCACCAAAATGTGCGCGTAGTTGAAAGGAGGCGCCACTAAACGGGAGCGTGCATGGAGTGATGCATTCCGCCGTACATCGTGGTGCATTTGTGGGATAGGATTTCAGTAAATAATTATTCCGGTAGGAAACCCAGGATCCACGTATACACCTCTAGGCCTATGCTTATTGCATTGAACTATTTTGAAACAAAAACCTTAAGTAGCTCAACAATACCCATAATGGAATTAGAGGCCAGGTAACTATTTAGGCATTACTTGAGCACAAATTAACCAATTAAGGTAATACTGCTGCTATAGATTCTGACAAGACAAAGCAGTTGGGCCATAGATACAAACTATGTTGTTTCCCTAGAGATTGTTTGAGCCGTATGTTTCAGTTAAACAGCATTTGCCTTACTTTAGTTCTATTTCCTATGACTGACTTCAGACTATATCAGTGCCAATATTTTCTGTTTGAAATTGACGAAATTGTGGACTTCTGTGATAGTTCAGCTTGTTTTAGATTTGCCTGTGTTCTTCTTAGCTGACATTGAACTGAAGCTTACATCTGAACCACCTTAGATGGTAAAACTTAAAGCAGTGTTTTTGTTTTTTTTTTTTTTTTTTTTTTTTTGTTTTTTTTTTTTTTCTTTTTTGGATCATTATTTACTTATTACAATTTTTTCTTAAAGAGCTAGGTGGCACAATTGAAAAATAGTGCGCTCTCTGGATTTTTCAAAATTGATATTTTGCATGGTTATAAAGCTTTTAATACATTAGGTCTCACCTGAATTGATTAAGAACAATTGGCGTATATTGGTAAAAAGAACGATTTTATAGTTAATGTCGCCGACGAAATTAATTCAGCAGACGACATTCAGCATTCAATATTTAATACTATCACACGCTCAGGCATTCAATATTGTAACTAGCTAACCTGTGGAATAGCAGAGACTGTTCCAATACTACACGGACAATTTCTTCAGGTAGTTAACACACAGCTTTCTACGAGTAAGCGAATGGAACCTATCCACTAGACGTTACACTCGCGGCCAGGATTCCGTGTATTTTTGCCGCGTAGATGGATAGTGTACACACAGCGGCTGTCTCCCCTGTAGTGGAGTAGCTACGTGGTGTCACCGGCCTCTAGCGCGGCGCGTATTCTCTCATGGCCAATTTTATTTTTTGCTATTTTTGGCAATATTTGCATTTTTTTATACAAGGGCAGTAATATGGGGGTTTTTGATGATTGCCCGATCTTGAATTTCAAAGGTTTTTCCTAAAAAACGTTCAAAAACGCTACACGGAGCCCAAGGGGAAGCGGCCATCATTTCATTGAAATTTCACCCACTCTAAAAATGGCGTCGTGGTAAACGCCGAGTAGCTACGTGGTTAGCGCGTGTCTACGCCGGTATGGTCTACTCAAACATCCACCTTCTCTTCCACCTAGTGGGCAACTACAGTTTAGCAATTGGGGTAGGTAAAGCAGAGTAGCCCAACATTACTGTATAACTAATAACTGTGTACTTAGTAAGCCCTATCTTGCAGCTAATGCCTTGCAATTAGCCCAGTGTGTAATGTACAGTAGCTGCCGCGGTAGCCATGGTGTAGCTGCGTATAGGCTACCACGTGAGAATAAGAATCCGGCCGTGAATTCCCAGAACTGACAGATAGGACAAAAATTCGCATGTGAACTATCCCGATAATGTTCTGGTAGCATATCGGATTGCTAGCCCAAACCTGCCCCTATTTTGCTATGAAGTAACTGAAGGATACTGACAGAGCGATCACCTTTCTCCTTTGAGGTCCGCTCTGAAGGACGGGTATTTCTATTGTTCATTTTACTGGGTTCAAAAGAACGGCAGGGAGAATGATTGCTACGATGTAATTTACATTTTGAGCCCATTTTCAAACTTGACCCTCACATGACTTTGACCTTTAACATGACCTTTGACCTCCTCAAAATATGACGGATCCCATTATGCCCCTATGACAGAAGTTTTGTTCCAATTGAAGTTAAACTTTCAATTGAGGTCAATTTAAAAAAAAAAACTTAAAACAATTTGTGACACACACACATCCAAACATGACACACGCAAAACGGATTGCTAAGTGGTCCTGCCAGCTATAGCTGGCGGCCCACAAAAAATGTACATCAAGGTTCCCTGTACTTGGATGATAATTTTTGAATGTAATTGTCAAGAGGAATAAGAGTGTAAAAAAGCATATTTCAAGTACAAGTATGTGTAGTGAAATGTTTAGTTTTACCAGAGTAATTTCATTTAACCTTGAGGACCCTCGAATACCACCACTAAATACAATAATCCGGAGACACTAATAAGTGTCAGATTGTTTAAACATACCTGTATACCCATATCCTGGTCCTGGGCCAAACATTTTACTTCCAACTTGTTCGATACGTTGACAGGTTGTTGCAGTGTTTGCCATCGTTCCAAACTTTTCACATAATGCAAGGAGAAATCCTCACATTGATCGTAGTGGTACCACATGCCATAGAAGATAAAAATGGTAGCTGTGATGTCATCTACGACGATCACACCAATAGATGATGCCATAAAAGATATAGAACCATCATCAAGAATGAATTGCTGAGGTGACCAGTTGTACCCTGAATATTATGTTTAAATTTGAGGAGGACACCTTAAAGGCTGAATCAGAGCATTTCCTGATGAGGGCGCACCCATTTTTCAAACAATATAGGGTTTTGCATATACATAAGCTTGTCCATATTACAATACTCTGTGAAATAACTAAGCTCAATCAAAGTCCTTCATAGTAGAAAATCACAACTTTGTTATAAAATTAGGGATCCGGAAAGTGTTGTTATACACGGTATCATATTGCACTGTTATTTACTGTGGCATTAAAATGGTTATGCCATGAAAAAGAAAAATCCGATTCATCTCAAACTTTGGAATTCAAGCAATTTTAGGTAACTAATGCTTTAGTTTTAGATGACATTTTTAATTACTACACCAAACAATTATATTTTGAGAATCTCTGAATCAGCCTTCTTTGATTCTCAAGAATAAGAAAACATTTTTAGGATTGTATATACAGTTGACTCCATTTAAGTGGGACACCTAGGGAGTAGAGAAAAGTGTCACCGTTATTACCCAGAATCCTGATAAGAGAAGTACACACAGGACATCGAGCCAGAGATATGGGGTATATAAAAATTAAAGGTCAACCTACACACACAATTATAATTAAGGTTGTTGTAGCTTTTATGGAGTATGTATGCCAATGATAAAGATATCTACTTGCACATTTATAACATGGCACAAGTTCATAATATAAAATGAAGCGTACATATTTTCATTTAAAAATGCCTCACTTTAAGTGGTTTCTTTATGAAATCAATGTTAATTACCTGATTCAAAAAGTGGTCCCGATATCAGATGGAGTGCCCAATTAAAAGGTGATTTTGCACACACAGA